>JAYMGJ010000315.1:0-35730 GCA_037178675.1 Scleroderma bovista
GTGAAAGCCTATCGTGAAGTCTGAAGTAAGATCAGTATCTAGTATCTACAATCAAGAGATATCAAAACCTCTATCAACATTAATGTATGGGATAAAATAGGAGGGTCTATCTTTGTGAGAGAAGGTCCAAGCCTCTGCTGACCTTCCTGTTCACCATGAATTTGCTGACTGGTCACCCAGGACCAACTGCAATACCCAAATCAACCCCTGAACATGCACCCAAGGTCATTTTCAGTTGCAAGGATGAGTGGGAACACTTCCACTCAAGGTCACAGTTAAGATCCCAGTTGACTCTGCATACACTGTCCCCAAATACAACCATCACTGCTGACTGGCAGTCCATCAATGTGACCACTTAATTCATTCAATGTTAAAGTCAATCAATTTGTACCAATTCAATAAAAAAAAACTACAGAATAAAGACTAAATATTATATATGTCGAGGTGGTGGTCGTGTCAGCAATGCTGGTGGTGGGGGTTGTTGTCATCATTGTTGTCATTGCTTGTGGTGGCCACATCAATGACACAGGTGGTAGGGCCATCATTGTCACTGGTGATGGCTGCGTCAATAACCCAGGTGGTGGGGTCATCGTCGTCATTGTTGATGGTGGGTGCATCATTGACACTGGTGGTGGAGTGGCCATTGTCACTGGTGGTGGGGTGGCTGTCATTGCTGGTGGTGGTCATGTCGTCGTCATCGACGGTGGGGTGTTGGTGGTGGCCATGTCGATGTTGGTCATCGTCGCATCACCATTGACACTGGTGGTCAACATGTTGATGGTGATAGTCATTGTGTTGTAGAGACGTGCACATCTCTAGGTGCATATCTGCACATCAGAGCTTGTTTGGCCAGGAGCTATGTAGTGCAGGTACCCATGCACACTGGAGGTGCTCTAGCACATGCAGGACTCCCTATTAGGTGTGCATACATCAGTTCCACAGAGCTACAGCCTTCCATCCATGTCTCGAGCTCCTTTGGTCACCTGCAGCAGTGTCTGCACACTCAATATTCACCTGGCTTTCATCTGCGCTACTCAGCACAGCCACCTGCACAGCTTGCATGCACTAGCTCTTCAATGTGCAGCCTTGTGTGCTCTGTAGCCCCCTGTGAAGGTCCCACATCAGTGCCCTCTCTATATCGCTCCCTGTGCACGCTTCAGCCACTCAGAACAGCATTGGGTTGTCTCTGCTTGCTTGCACTTCTCAGCACAGCCACGTGCACACTCCATGCGCACTCCTGCACCTGTTAGCATGCTCCTCAGCCTGCAGTGTTGCGTGTCAGGGTCCTGCTCCCTCCAGTGGTTCCCCAGACTTGTCCAACATCATCAGGGACAGTATTTGGTGTGTTCCACTCCATGTTCATGTTTCTGTTCCACTCCTTCCCTCTCCCTTGTGTCACCTTTCCTGAGCTTGTTCCTGTCCCTGGTGCCTTAGGGCATGTGCACTTTTCCTTATTTAGAAGGATGCCATCACTATCAGTCTGAATCATTTTTCACACCCAAATGTCAAATTTAGGCACCCAGTGCCGGCATTCTGATATTTTGAATAGCTCCACCATTTCCAAAGCTATCAGGCACATGACTATACCGTCAGAGAGCCTAGAGTGTGGTCTATCTGCCTGTCAAGTTCTGACACAAATATGTTCATTTCCCACAGAGATATTCCCCCTGCAATCCAGACACTTGTCTCATCGCTCACTATGGAGTCCATATTTTCTCTGGATCATTTCTCCACTATTGCTGCAGATCTCCACTATGCCCTGCTCTTGGGAGAGCCTCTCCCTGAGTTCCCATGCACTGCCTAGCACATATCTTCCCAGCCTGCTCCCTCAGTCCCCCTCGTTCTTGGTCAGTGCATTCTCCTCATCAGTCCTGTGTCAAGGACGTACTTTGGTCATCTTAGGTCTATTGTCAAGCTTGAAAAGTCTTCCCTGGTCGTCTCTGTGTCCCCTGAGCCCTCAGCCTATGGTCCCTTCCTCCCAGATACTTGCCATGTCCATTTTCCTTTGTTGTTCGTCTTGCTTTCCTGGATGTGTCAAATTCAATACTCTATCCGCTTCCCTACTTTCAGACGACATCCCCCAGAACCATGACAGTTATACCCCCACTTTATAGTGCTATTAGGGAGAAGAACCCTCTCTTGTTCTTTTCCAGAAGAGAGCTTGTCAAGGGAGCCCATGGTTGCGCTTCAGCGGCACTAGAACACATGCACTATACCTTAGTGTATGCTGACCCCCCAAAAGACCTCTGGACCCCTGGTACCCTTCTTGTGGCTGTTCTGTCTCGGATAAATCCCCCTATTTATCTCAGATCTTCCCCATTGTTGTCCCATCAAGTTCCTGATGGTACACAGCCTCCCATCAAAGTTCCTGGTCAATGACTCCTTCTGCTGTGCAGTGACTCATCCCTTGCTTACTGATGCTCTCTTGTCATCAGTATTACTCTATCCCTCTTGCATTTTTGAGATATTACTCAGCTGATGACTCACTCCCTTACCAATCAATCTTGTCATGCAGCTGTCATATCCATACTTTTCCCAGTTGCAACTCCGGTCTAACCCTGGCCTGCCTGACCTCTCCTTAGGCATTGACACAACTCCGGAGCTAGTCCGGCCGTCTCCAGCCTCGTAGCTGCACTCCAGCTCAACTCCGGTCACTACGTCCATCTCCACCTCAGGACTAACCCCTGTCTTCCTCTAGACACATCTGCGGTCTAACTCTGCCATGTCGAGCCTGTACCTACCACTTGTTGCTACTCCGGTTTCAGTCCGGCCACTCCCTTGGTCTTGTCTGCAACATAGCCCAACTCCGGCTGGTACATCCAACTCCAGCTCAGGTCTGCTCCTGTTCCACTCCGCTTCCCCTGATAGGTCCACCAATGGCCTTGGACATTTCCATGTCCTGTTGAAGTCGCATGTGCACCCGGTGTAAACCGTTGACGAAGTGCGCACAAGACTGCAACCCATATTAGTGTAGACTTAGTAATAGTCCTCTTTAGAGTAGATGTTACATGGCACACATCACGCGTCACAGTCACATGTCACACTATTTGTTGTATATAAACAGTGTTCATCACTTATATAATATAACAGCTCTTAACCAGCTACCGCTACCATCCCAGGTTGTGCACTCCACCCAACAGGTGAGTTTGAGTAGCAGTTCCTCTACGTATATAGGTATTGCTTCAACAGGTTATGAGCCCTGTGAGTGCACTGTGTGCAGCAATGCACCAGACAGCGCTCCAGCTCCCTGAGCGTCGCTTTAACTAGCTTGACGCTGTGGACCACAGTGAGCTCCTAGCTGAGCCCCTGCACAGCCACAAGGTGAAGTCGGTCAACGACTTGCGCCAAACAGTGAGCTCCTAGTTGAGCACCTGTATTGCCACAGGCGAAGTTCATCGATGACTTGCGCCAACCATGGCGAACATCGTCAATGACTTGCGCTGGCATGACCCAGTCATGAGTTAGCTGTTGACAGAAGTGCTTTCACTAGCACTCAGGTGTTTCTTCTTTTATTGCTTGTCCGTTGTCATATTCACTTGCTGACTCCATTGACTCCCAACAGAATATCACCATGTCCAGCACTCTCGACAAAATGGTTCCCGTGTTCACTGGCTCCAACTGGCAGCAGTGGCACACCTCTATGCAGGCCTACCTTCGGGCACAAGGCCAATGGTACGTTTACTCGACGACGCAACCTGCTGACAGCCACAATGACCGTAAGGAGTGGGACGACAACACCGAGAGAGCGCTCGGTAACATCACCTTGCGCCTCGCCCCCTCGATTCAGGTCGCAGTCTTGAACCTCGACAACGTTAAGGACGTCTGGGACCATCTCAAGAAGAACTTCAGTGCCCCCAGTATCGGCTCTGCCTATGCCGAGCTTAGCAAGCTCCTGGCAACTACCATTCCCGCTGGCTCCCATCCCGCTCCTGCCATCACCAAAGTGCTCAGCCACTTCGCTTATCTCAAGGACACCGGCTTCGAGTTCCCTGCCCCTGTGCAGGCAATGATTATTCTTTGCAAGCTCCCTCCCACTATGGAGGTCATAGCTCAGATACTCAGCCAGACATCGCCGGACGAGATCAAGAATCTGAAGCCCAATGGGATTGTCAAGGCTGCCACGCTCTCATTTGAGCAGAAAGGTGCCTCTTCTCGTGCTGGTGGTAAGGGCCCACAGGCCAACAAGCTTAGCGCTGTGAAGCACAAGCCAGCTGACCCCAAGTTCGCCCAGCAGCAGCAGCAGCCCCAGAGGCAGCAGCAGCAGCAAGGCGGGTCCAATGGTGGTGCAAGTGGAAACACTCCTGCCCAAGGACAGGGAGGCCGCACTCGGCGCGGCAGCAAGAAGGCTCGCGCTCGCCGCGAGAATGCCCAACAAGCCGCCTTTGCTACTTATGTCCACTACAATGGACCAGAGCCCACTGTCGACCCTCGCGCCTTGGCTCACACTCCTGGTGCTGCCCACTACGGCCCCCCCGCATTCGATAACACTATTCGGGCCTTCGATTTGGCACACCGTCTGGGGGTAGAGCCCTCCTGCCAAACCATCCGTACCCTTGACCAAGTTGTGTTGATGGCAAGTGCAAACCTGGACCAGCCCGAGGCTGGTCCCTCCTCGTTGAAGCGCCCTCGTCTTGAGGAGCGCATCACGATGTATGAGGAGGATGCCATCTCCCTTGGGGATGTTGAACCCTTCGCCCACGAGCCTTTCGCCAACGTCGATGGTGATGGGCGCAGAGGCCAGCCTTTTCAGGCAAGTACCTTCTGCATGCATGCTGACCGACACTGACACACTCCCTTTACGTGTGCGCTACACGCCGTCACTGTATATAGCAAGTAGTAACTACAATATGTCATGTTGTGTCCCCTCGAGCAATGCATATATCTGTTCGTGTCTGAACGATGCACGCTGTGCTGGTTGTAAGGGAAAAATGGTTGACAATAGTGAACTTTCTGGTGCCTTCTGGCTACTAGACTCTGGCGCATCACGCCACTTCACCGGTGACATAGGTGATTTCGCCTCTTACAATGCGCTAAAGCGAGCGCACTACGCCAAAACCGCAAATGGTGTAGCACTAAGTGCTGGCATTGGCACGGTATTACTCCGGTGCCTAGACCACAACTCAGGGGATAAGAAAGTTATCACACTCACCCAAGTGCTCCATATGCCAGGCGCTACTGCATGCCTCATTTCTATGGGCGAAATGCTCCAGCGTAATTACAAGGTCACTGGCGATAAGCGAGGCATTAGCCTCATTCATAAAGCTGAACACCTATGGTTTGGGCCAGACCCAGAAGACGATCACAACATCATTTTCGGGATTAGATCTATCCTGATAATTAGATCTAACTATATTGCCTCCGTGAGCAAAGTCGATTACGACATTATGCACCAGAGATTCGGGCACCCCTCGAAGGAAGTACTCCGACGTGCACAAAAACATACGCAGCGCTTCCCGGAGATCCACTTTCATACTGAGGATTGTGTTTGCCCTGGATGTGCTCTTGGCAAGATGCCCAATTGAGCTTTCCCAGAGAATGAAAGACGTGCTTCCAAGCCCTTCAAGCTGGTGCACTCTGATCTAAAATCCTTCCCGGTGTCACGCACCAAACAGGTTTGGTACAGTGAACATGGAAGATAACACCTATATCGAATGATCCTTATGCGAAGGATAAGCACGACGGACCCTCATCGTAGCCATCTATCGCACAAGACGACTATCCTGATGCGAGAGATGAATGCCAATGCAGACAGTCATCTATCGCACGAGAACCACCAAGAAGCAGAAGAAACTGAAGGAATAACGTCAATTGTGGTATGAGAAAGGAATGCACACATCTGCAGTCCAACTCCCATACCAGAACAATCAAAGAAGCCGAAGAATTGATAGAGAAACAAAGGAGAAAGAGAAGAAATGATTTTTACCGCCCAAATGTCATTTTTAGGCACCCAGTGCCGGCATTCCGATATTTTGAATAGCTCCATCGTTTCTGAAGCTATCAGGCACGTGACTATACCGTCAGAGAGCCTAGGACGTGGTCTATCTGCCTGTCAAGTTCCGACGCAAATCCGTTCATTTCCCACAGAGATATTCCCCCCGCAATCCAGACGTTCGCTTCATCACTCACTATGGAGTCCGTATTTTCTCTGGATCATTTCTCCGCTATTGCTGCAGATCTCCACTATGTCCTGCTCTTAGGACAGCCTCTCCCAGAGTTCCCGTGCACTGCCTGGCACATATCTTCCCAGCCTGCTCCCTCAGTCCCTCTCGTTCTCAGTCAGCGCATTCTCCTTGTCAGTCCTGTGTCAAGGACGTACTTTGGTCATCTTAGGTCTATTGTCAAGCTTGAGAAGTCTTCTCTGGTCGTCTCTGTGTCCCCTGAGCCCTCAGCCTATGGTCCCTTCCTCCCAGATACTTGCCATGTCCATCTTCCTCTGTCGTTCGTCTCACTTCCCTAGATGCGCCGAATTCAATACTCTATCCGCTTCCCTACTTTCAGATGACGTCCCCCAGCACCATGACAGTTATTCCCCCCACTTTATAGTGCTATTAGGAAGAAGAACCCTCTCTCATTCTTTCCCAGAAGAGAGCTCATCAAGGGAGCCCATGGTTGTGCTTCAGCGGCGCTAGAACACATGCACTATACCTTAGTGTATGCTGACCCCCCAAAAGACCTCTGGACCCCTGGTACCCTTCTTGTGGCTGTTTTGTCTCGGATCAATCCCCCTATTAATCACAGATCTTCCCCATTGTTGTCTCATCAAATTCCTGATGGTACACAGCCCCCCATCAAACTTCTTAGGCTGTGCATCAATGACTCCTTCTGCCGTGCAGTGACTCATCCCTTGCTTACTGATGCTCTCTTGTCATCAGTATTACTCTATCCCTTTCGCATTTTTGGTATATTACTCAGCTGATGACTCACTCCCTTACCAATCAATCTTGTCATGCAGCTTACTCATTCCTTTACTCAGCAGCTTATTCATGCTTCCTATGCTTACTCATTCCTGCTTATCCCTTGCTTACTGATCGCTTACAAACCCCTTACAAAGCTCTTACCAATCCCTTACCAATCCTTGACAAATTCAAATTCTGCTTACTCCCTTCTCTTTTTGTACTTTAATGCTGTGCCCCCCCATGTATTTAAACCCCTGGGCTCAGCCCAGTGAAAGAAGACCCAATTGCACGAAATTATCCCTCTCTCAGACTCTCTCAGTCAGTATCCTTTCAGCTCTTTGAGTCTTGTAGGCTTCAGTGAAGGTCTAAAGGCTCTGATATTCAAGTTTTATCCAATCTATTCAAGTCCAAGTCTTTCTCTAGGCTCAAGCGGAGTCTAGCCTGTCAATCCTTCATCCCCTATTGCTTCTGGACGTCAGGAGCCCCCTTGTCCCCTTGCTGCACCAATCTCTAGGTGTAGTATCGCTACTTCAGTCCCAGTCAACTCAATCCCCGCTTTGACACTTCCTAGGCTTTAGGAAGAGTCCAGACACCTATCCCCTTCGTCTTCTATTGCTCCTGTACCCCAGGAGTATCCTGCATCACCGTCTGCATCACCCTGTTGGTGTAGATCCCCTTCCCTCCTCCTCAGCACATCCTCTCTGGACACTGCGGAGGTAAACCACCACTCGCACAATTTCGTAGTCCTTTGTTGGTGTTGTGTTTGGGTTGTTGTTCTGACCCAAATCCACACTTTGACTCACACCGGTTACGTCGTACCAGAAGTTTAAATATGTTATCACCTTCTACGACGACTATACTTCTCATGCCTGGACTATGCCTCTTTGCTCCAAAGCTGCAGCGATTACAGCTGCCAAAGATTTCCTCGAAATGGTGCGCGTCCAACATGATACGCACGTCGTTGGATGGATGTCTGATGCCGGTGGAGAGTATAAATCCGATCTGTTTGATCGAGCACTCCTTGAGAAAGGAATTAAAATATACCAAAGTGCTCCAAGAACCCCCATGCAGAATGGCCGCGCCGAGTGTTTAGGGCGCACTCTCATGGATAAAGCTGAGTCTATGCGGCATCAAGCCTGCATTCCTGACTCCTGGTGGGAATTTGCGTTCGCTCATGCAACTCACCTTTACAACCGTACTCCGGTAGCTCGCCTGCAATGGTGCACCCCTCACGAAATGCTTAAGGGGGAGATGCCTAACATCAACCACCTACGTGTGTTTGGCTGTGGAGCATTTGTATATCTCCCAGCAACGGCTAGAGCGAATAAGATGGCTCCCAAGTCAGAGCTTATGACCTATGTTGGTGTTGCCCCTGGCAATGAGTGCAATTTCTTGTTTATGCGCTACACCAATGCAGTGTTTACCGCTGCTCACGCCATCTTTGACGAGCGTCACTTCCCTCGCTGCCCCAAAAACAGGTGCGAACCTCTCGAGAACCCTTTCGGAAGGGCAAATCCGAAACCAGCCACTGATCGACCAGGGAATCCCCCTGATGATACCGACAGTGATGATGAGGTGGAACACGACCATGGCTACCCACATCCCCAAGCACAGGATGACGATCCAAAGCGTGAGGAACCTGAGGCTCCTGAGGAAGAGCCTAACCAAATAAATCCTCCCCGTACGCCATCTCCAGTGCCTCCACCGGCACCGAGAACGCCTTCACCGGTGAGAAATCCGCCACCTCCGGCACCGCAGCGCCCTGGCCGAGCTGAACGCCGCCAAAATGCGCTGCAACCCCCTGCAGTTAATATACCTGCCCGCCCCCAACGTGAACGTAGAGCGCCATTGCGCCCCGGTAATGTGTATGGTGAGTGGCGACACCCTGTTGAGCAACTCTGGGATATTGAAAGTGCCTCTCGATGGCGAGAAACAGTGGGTGAGGCCCCTAGGCACCCACAACCGGACACACCAGACCATGTTCCTGGTCGTTTCCCCAACACCTCTGCAACGCCCAGTGAGGAAGATGTGCAAAAGATGTGCGAGGAAGGGGGAGCAAACCTAGTCCGTTACCTAATGGGCAAAGCCCTCGAAACCCGCGACCCTCAATATGAGAGCGTCTGCAACTGGTCCTATAAGGACATTGCTCGCTTACCCCAAGCTGAGCAGAAACTCTGGTGACTTGCTTGCCAAGAAGAGCTCGACATACTGCGAAAGCGCAAGGTCTTTGAGCTAGTTGACCGTCCCCGAGACCGGAAGGTCATTAAGAACCGATGGGTCTTCGATGTAAAGTCGGATGGCTGCAAGAAAGCCCGCTTAGTAGCAAAAGGCTTCTCCCAGGTTGAGGGATTAGATTTCGACCAGGTCTTCTCACCAGTTGTGCACTTTGAAACAGTGCGCCTCATGCTTGCGCTTGCTGCACTTGAAAACTGGTATATCACTGGACTCGACGTTCGGAGCGCCTACTTGTATGGCAAGCTCGACGAAGAGATCTACATGGAACAACCCGAAGGGTTTACAGTTCCCGGGCAAGAGTGCAAAGTGCTCCGCCTCTGGCATGCCCTCTATGGCCTCAAACAGGCCGGCCTAGCTTGGTGGCACACACTCGATGAGTCTCTCAAAGAGCTCAGGTTTGAGCGCCTCAAATCTGAAGCAGGCATCTTCTTCTCCAAGAAGAAAGGCACCAACATCGTCATTGGAATTATCTATGTTGACGACACTTTATTCTGCGGCCCTAACAAGGCTGTTGTTGATGCCATCAAAGCGCAATTCATGCACAAATGGCAGTGCTGAGACCTTGGGGAACCTAAGGAGTTCCTCTGAATGCGAATCACTCGCAAGGGTCGCGCTATCCACCTGGACCAATGCGCGTACCTACAAAAGGTCATTGAACGCTGCGGCATGCTCAATGCAAAGTCCACAAGCACCCCACTGCCAGCTGGCTACTATGCCGCCAAAAATACAGAGCCTGTTGATGCAGAACTCCGCTCCCGTTTCCAGACGGTTATTGGGTCCCTCCTGTACCTTATGTTAGGCACTAGGCCCAACATTGCCTTTGCAGTCACCCATCTCTCGTGCCATGCTGCAAATCCATCCCAGGACCACCTATCCAAAGTGCTTTATATTTGTCGCTACTTGATTGGTACACCAAATTACTCCCTAGTGTACAGTGGTGGATCCGGTGCTGGCCTGATTGCATGCACGGACTCAGATTTGGGATCAGACCCTATCTCTCGCCTCTCGCAAACAGGTTTCTACCTGAAGCTTGCAGATGGCTTAATCAGTTGGACTTCTCATGCGCAGAAGACTATTGCATACTCGTCCACTGAAGCCAAATACATGGCTTTGAGCGATTGCGCTCGCCAAGTTACCTGGATTCGGAGTCTACTCGGTGAGCTTGGCTATAAGCTGAAAGCTATCCCGATTTGCAGTGATAATCAGGGGTCCATATTTATGGCATCTAACCCTGTAACAGAGCATCGCTCCAAGCACATTGACATCCACTACCACGGAATCTGCGAGTCAGTCGCAAAAGGTAATGTGGAG
This sequence comes from Scleroderma bovista, assembly GCA_037178675.1. Classification (NCBI taxonomy): domain Eukaryota; kingdom Fungi; phylum Basidiomycota; class Agaricomycetes; order Boletales; family Sclerodermataceae; genus Scleroderma; species Scleroderma bovista. Next base: position 10,443 of record JAYMGJ010000315.1, read on the forward strand.
CTATTCTTCATTGATGGTGCTGAGAATCCCGCCGATCTGCTCACCAAGAACTTACCCCGCTAGAAATTCGCGAAGTTCAGAGCTCAACTAGGCTTACAGTTTCCCTCTGGCAGCATCTAGCGCCTTATTCGCTGAAGTGCTCTACGTGCAGCACAGCGAGGGGGAGTGTTGAAGTTGCACGTGCACCTGGCGTAAACCATCGACAAAGTGCACACAAGACTGCAACCCATATTAGTGTAGACTTAGTAATAGTCCTCTTTAGAGTAGATGTTACATGTCACACATCACACGTCACAGTCACGTGTCACACTATTTGTTGTATATAAACAGTGTTCATCGCTTATATAATATAACAGCTCTTAACCAGCTACCGCTACCATCCAAGGTTGTGCACTCCACCCAACAGGTGAGTTGGAGTAGCAGTTCCTCTACGTATATAGGTATTGCTTCAACATGTCCAACTCCAGACCTTCCTCCAGCTACTCCGCCCTTCCTCCAGTCGTACACTCCCTCTGCTCGTACACTCCCTCTGCTCGTACACTCCCTCTGCTCGTACACTCCCTCTGCTCGTACACTCCCTCTGCTCGTACACTCCCTCTGCTCGTACACTCCCTCCGCTCTTGCACTTCCTCCGGTCGTGCACTTCCTCCGGTCGTGCACTTCCTCCGGTCCCACTTCCTCCGGTTCCACTTCCTCTAGTGTCACGCACCAAACAGGTTTGGTACAGTGAACATGGAAGATAACACCTATATTGAATGATCCTTATGTGAAGGATAAGCATGACGGACCCTCATCATAGCCATCTATCGCATGAGAACCGCCAAGAAGCAGAAGAAACTGAAGGAATAACATCAATTGTGGTATGAGAAAGGAATGCACACGTCTGCAGTCCAACTCCCATACCAGAACAATCAAAGAAGCCGAAGAATTGATAGAGAAACGAAGGAGAAAAGGAAGAATCATTTTTAGCGCCCAAATGTCAAATTTAGGCGCCCAGTGCCGGCATTCCGATATTTTGAATAGCTCCGCCATTTTTGAAGCTATCAATCATGTGACTATACCATCATGGAGCCTAGACCGTGGTCTATCTGCCTGTCAAGTTCCGACGTAAATCTGTTCATTTCCCACGGAGATATTCCACCCGCAATCCAGACACCCGCTTCATCACTCACTATGGAGTCCACATTTTCTCTGGAATGTTTCTCCGCTATTGCAGCAGACCTCAACTATGTCCTGCTCTTGGGACAGCCTCTCCCTGAGCTCCTGTGTACTGTCTGGTACATATCTTCCCAGCCTGCTCCCTCAGTCCCTCTCATTCTCGGTCAGCACATTCTCCTTGTCAGTCCTGCGTCGCGCACATACTTTGGTCATCTCAAGTCTATCGTTAGACTTGAAAATTTATACCTGGTCGTCTCTGTGTCTCCTGAGTCCTCTGCATATGGTACTTTCATCCCAGAGTCCTGTCACATCCATCTCCCTCTATCATTCATCTCGCTTCCCTGGACACGTCGAATCCACTACTTGCGATTCTCTTCCCTGCTATCCCGCAACAAACACGAATGAAACAGTGCTCTAGAACCCTTCTTAGGAGCCCTAATAGAGTACAGAACCTTCCCCTTACTGCTCAAGGGAAGGCTGCACTTCGGGAGCACCAAATTTCGCGTTTTTTGCTCTACAGAAGCTCAATCCAAGGGATTTGTGATACTCTGTGACCAGCTGTGACTCTACTTGTCATTCCAGGCCCCCTGACACTGCTCTTCTGGTCGGATCAATTCTTTTATTATCCCCCAGCCACTCCCATCAGTGGCACTGCTTCAGAAGCTCATCTCCAGATCTAAAGTTCAATAAATCATAGGTTGTGCTTCCCTTCTTTGAGTCACACAGAGTCACTCTGGCTCACTCTGACTCACTCTGCTGCGCATTATTCATCCCCTCTTGGCATTACTAATCCCCATTACTCCCCTTACCAATCACTTACCAATCATCCTTCAAATCATGCTTATCATGCTGCTTATCTCATGCCCCTATGATTCATATGCATTATGTCATCACATATGCTCATTTAGCTTCGATCTACTCATCCCATGCTTTCCCCCCCTCTCTTTTGGGCTCCATGCAATGATTTTTCCATATTCTTGCTTGTGCACCCCTTTTTACCTATGTTTTTGCTCTTTCCCTTGGCTCAGCAGCTTGTTCAGACTCTCCCCATCGATGACTCAGCCTGATTACACTGCTTATCAATCGCTTACCAATTTCTTACCAATCTCTTACCAAGCACTTAGTCATTTGTGCTTACAGGGCCACAGCCCCTCCTGTATATAAACCAGCAGCCAAAGGCTGCAAGGAAGTGTCTGCTTCCCCCTCAATAAAGCGACCACATTCACTCTCCCTCACTGTCTATAAGCTCTATCTCTGTCTTTGGACTTGTAGGTCACTCAGTGCTGGCCTAAAGCTCCTATATTGTTGTTTATCAGATATATCTTGTATCTGATTATTTCTCTAGGCTCAAGTGCAGTCTAGCATCTCTGTCCACTCCATCCCATCACTGTCCATCACATTCTTGAGGCAGGAACTGTCCCCTTGCTTCCCTGTTGCTCCATCACTGCTGTTACACCCCTGTCATCAATCTATCATCGCTCCGCAATCCCAGGACTCTTCCTAACCACTGTGGTAGGCTGAAGAGGAGTCAATACCATCCCAAGTCGCATTCCATCCCCATCAGAAGCCCTTCCCTTCCCTCCTGCATCCTGCCTGAAGGCGTGCAGCACATCCCCCTGAGGAGATTAAATACCAGAAATGCAAAGGAAGACCACCACTCGCATATTGCTGTCATTTGGTGTTGGTTGTTGGTTGTTCTGACCTCTTCCCTCACTTAGGCGCACATCATGTTGTCTGTGATGCTGGTGGTCACATCATCATCAACAGTGGTGGTGGGTGTTGGGTGGTTGTCAAAACCGGTTCTCCTCGACGATCTTACTAGGAGGTCCAGGGGTGCAGGGAACTAATGAGGAGGTAAGTCCTGACACTAGTATGTGCTACTTAGTGCAGAGAGTCAAGTCCAGGTCATACGGACGAAGTCCGGGTGCTGGAGGAGCACTGGAAGTAAGTCCGGGTTTTGCGGAGTTAGTCCGGACCGTGGGAAAGTGGACCAGAGTAAAGCGCAGTTTGTCCGGACGAAGGACATCCCAGAGGTGGGATAAGTCCTGAGAGGTCTAGTGTCAAGTCTGGGACAGAGGTGGCTTTTGCCCTCGTGCAAGTAGGAGACTTGCTAGGATCGGACATAGGACCAAGGGGACGAGATAGGACGGAGGCCGGAGTTGGCCGGAGTTCAGGAGAACAAGATGGGATTAGGAGAGCATGGTGGGTAGTACAGAGTGGGGAGTATCTTAGTCGAGATTTGATCTAAGGAAACTACTAGGCCGGAGTATAGTAGTTTATATAGTAAATGAGAACTAGGGTGAGTATATACGGTGACAAGTAAACACCTTAGTTGGGACAAGGGATGGAGCAGAAACGGACAGGAAAATAAAGCAGGTACAGGAAAATAAACCGGAGCGGGAGCAGACACGGGGAACTAGAGATACAGGGACAACGGAGGAAAAGCAGGGACAAGGGAACTAGGTCGGAAGAGGACAGGTAAGGGTCAGAGGTGGACTTAACTAATGTTAAGTCCGGACTGATGTCCAGGACCGGAGGAAGTGGGACCGGAGGAAGTGCAAGAGCGGAGGGAGTGTATGACTGGAGGAAGGGCAGAGTAGCCGGAGGAAGGTCTGGAGTTGGACATGGAAATGTCCAAGGCCATTGGTGGACCTATCAGGGGAAGCGGAGCAGAACAGGAGCAGAACTGAGCCGGAGTTGGATGTACCAGCCGGAGTTGGGCTACGTCGCAGACAAGGCTAAGGGAGTGGCCGGACTGAAACCGGAGTAGCAACTAGTGGTAGGTACAGGTCCGACACGGAGGAGTTAGACCGCGGATCTGTCTGTAGGAAGACAGGGGTTAGTCCTGAGGCGGAGATGGACGTAGTGACCGGAGTTGAGCTGGAGTGCAGCTATAGGGCTGGAGATGGCTGGACTAGATCCGGAGTTGCATCTATGCCTAAGGAGAGGTCAGGCGGGCCATGGTTAGACCGGAGTTGCGACTGGAAAAGTATGGATATGACAGTGGTGGTCGACGCATGGTGTGGTGGAAGATGGAGAGAATAAGGATGGGACTTCAAGAAATTTTTGAAGTGTTTGTGTGTGTGTGTGTTTGTGCATAATTATATCAGCATATTCAACTACCAATATTTCCTAATCATATTTACTGCTTCACTACATACCTCCTCCCTCCAAGATCACCACCACCACCATCAGTGATAGCCACGGTGACCCCACCACAGATGATGGACGACAGTGACAACACCAACCACCACCACAAGCGTCATTGACACAACCACCACCATTGGTGATGATGGCAGCCATCACCAACATGATGACAATGGCTCCCAGTGATGGCACCAACCATGACCATGGACAACATGACCACCAGCAACAATGTGACCACCACCATCTCACCACCAGTGCCCCCCCCCTGCCATCATCCCCAGCATCGTCTGATGACAACAATGACGATCCCCAGCGACAATGCGACCACCCACATCCCCAGTGTCGTCGACATGGCCACCCACAATGACAATGACAATGACTACCCCCATCACAATCCCCAGCGTCGATGGTGACAATGCAATCATCCCCATCCCCATCCCCATGTCGTCCTCCACCCAGCAGCATTGTCAACCAGACGATGGTGATGACAGCTACCAGCAATGGCACCGACCACAGCCTGCATCAACAACGCATCCATCAGCGATGACGCAGCCACCATCCCACCGCCAGCATTGTCGTCATGACCCAATGATGACAACCTCACCACCTTGTTGATGACATGGTCACCATCCCACCACAAACATTGTCGTCACAACCCAACAACAACAATGACACTCATCCCCCAACAATGGCCACCCACTCAATGAGGACAACAACGATGATGATCCCTGTCCCCAGCATCGACAGCGATGATGTGATGACCCCATCCCCACCATTTGAATATATGTACTTAGTAGTTATTTCTATTGTATTCATAGTAGTTCCAATAAATTTTTTTTTTACTCTACCAATACAATGGAGTGACTATTAGTAGTACCAGGAATAATGGGCTGAGCCAGACTGGTGCAGAGTCAGACAGACTGGTACAGAGTCAGACAGCCTGGGCGGGCAGCTAAGCACTGTCAAATGCTGTCAGCTCAGCTAATCAGAAGGGTTGGTTTGCTGATGAGCACTGACCATCTCCATCATTTGATCGACTCTACTCCAGAAGGAGATTTGCCTTGATATGGGATGTCTATAAAGCATGTTGATGCAGAGCAGTTACAGAATGATCCCAACACACCCTCTTGGAAGCTGGCAGAGTATGATTTCTGGTTTTGAGATGCCAAGGGTGTTATCCAAAGACAATTGAGCAACCCTGCTTTCAAAAATCATTTTGATTATGCACCCAAAAATGGTTTTGAGGAGCAACACCAGCACTTCAGTCACCCCCCATTTAGGACCTATTAGGTCTATATAGTTCTACAGATGTATATACCTAAGAGGTCTTACTGGGTTGGGTATTCCCAGTGGGTGCTGGAGATTCTCCAGGACCCTAATTGTATGGGGTTGGAGAAAAGGATTTCTCCATGATTAATAGATTGGGGGGTCAATATCATGGAGTGTCTGGGGTCCAAATGGAACTTTCTCCACACTAAATGGACCATAATTTAAGCCATAATATATTATTATTTCACAATAAATAGGGTTTTCTCCAGCCTAAATAGACCTTTTCCTGGGAGATTAATTTGACTTTCTCCAGACCAAATAGACCTTTTCCAGGTGACTAGTGTGGTATGACTGGAACTTTCTCCAGCCCAAATAGACCATTTTTTCAGTGATTGATCTAACTTTCACCAGTGCAAATAGATCTTTTTCTAGCTGATGAATGGGTATAGCTGGAACTTTCTCCAGCCTAAATAGACCATTTTTTAATTGATTGATGTCAGCAGTTCAAATAGACAATTTTCTAGGTGAGTAATATGATATGAATGGAACTATCTCCAGCCTAAATATACCTTTTTCTAACAGGTTAATCTGCAATAAACAGAACTTGCTCCAGGGTGAATAAATCTGTTTCTCAATGATTGGTTAGGAATAAATGAAACATTCTCCAGCCTGAATAGACCTTTCCTGAGACCATTACTTGACCAAGATTGGCCAAGGAATTTCCAAAGCACAATGAAGAACCTCCAAGTTGGGTTGGGGAGTGTATAAGGTAGGTCAGGGATTCTCCAAGATGGGCTGGGGATTCTCCAAGGTGGCCTGGGGATTCTCCACAGTGGGTCAGGGATTCTCCAACATCAGGAAAAACTGGTTTGCTATATAGAAGGGGGCTTATCTCTATAGTGATATATGTGCTATTATAGTATTCATAGAGCTATATGGCACTACATAGCTTTTGAGACACCAGCATGTTTTGAGACACTAGCCTTTTTTCCTCGTTCCATCAACACAACACACCTCAACACCTCTCAGGCAAATTGCCTATGGTCCTCCCTAGATTCTGCATGGAATACTGAATGACATACCCTGCAGATAAAGTAGCTACAATGTAAATAATAGCTTAAAATGCACTTTTCTGTGTCCTATTCTGCAGCAACACATGCTGTCAGCTCCTCTAACTCAGAGGGACATAGAAATAGGTCTGGTGAAGCTCCATCCCATAGCTTTTAGACAATGGACCTTCTACTGACTTGCCACAATGATGCCAGGGAAGGGTGTTTATAACTGCATTATCTATATCTATATCTATGCTATGCGAAGCGATATGCCAATTATGGTAAGGCTGGTAAGTAGTCTAGGGTCAAATCATGTGTCTGGATCAACAAAGAAATCCAGTCACCCCACCAGCAGGGATGAACAGAGTGGACTATTGTCAGCATGGAGAGAGGGAGAAGTAGTGCAGCATGAGCATAATGAGACCCACTGGAAGACATATCGAGAAGAGCCTTGTGGTCTACTCTGATCTATTGGAATTTGTGTTGTCGTGTAAAACAAGCATTTTTAATTTTGGTGTCTCAAAACCCACCGGATGACTGTATATATTATGCTAGAAGTTGGACTGTCACGACCGCGTGACGCCTCGTGACTCCGCAAGGCCTCTAGTCTGTTGTAAACTCAAGTCCGACTGTAATCGCACACCTCCGACGCTATGTATCCATCTCCGCTCTGACTATTGACGCTCCGTCTCCTTTTGGTATATAGTTCCGCGCCTATGCCTCCGGTTATCGTATGCTTCTGTTCCGTCTCTGTTCCTGTTTCCTTTGTTCCCGTTTTAGATTAGATATGATTACTCATAGCTGTGATCCGTTAACCTTTTGATCCGCTGCGCTTATCACTGATCTCCGTTCCGTGTATGTTACTCATCCGTTTGTCATCCGCAGACTCTTACCTACGTCTCCGCTATGTTTCCCTCCGCTTCTCGGTTACTGTACATTCCCGATGTAAAGTATAAGTACTCCGCACGCTGAGGGGATTGTCCCTCAGTTCGAATATCAGCTTGAATACCTCCCGCGAACTCTCCTCTGTTCTCCTCTGCCTTCTGGCAACTCCGACCTTCGTCGGACCTCCGTCTCTCTGTCCCTTAGTCCTCCGAAATACAAGGACGCAGGTATCGCAAGGGCGCAGCACATACGCTGAAGCCAAGTCCTCAAACCCTTCCGCATCTCCTCCGCCTGTCGTCGACAACCCTTCGTACTTAACTCCGCTTGCGTCGGAGTTCGTCGGAGGAAACGGTTCTAACATGGACTGTAGTACTTAACCTAGTCATGACTACACTTCTTAACCTAATGATGACTACAGTACTAAACCTAGTCATGACTATGCTTCTTAACCTAATGATGACTATGATACTTAACCTAGTGTACTACACTTTCACTACACTTTGGGTACACTTTTACTACACTTTTACTATGCTTTTTTGGTACACTTTTTACTACACTTTCACTACACATTTTTGGTATACATTTTACTACACTTGTTGGTACACTTCTACTACACTTCTACTACACTTTTCACAATGCTGGTTGTAAATGTGTACTAAAGATGTGTAGTAGTAAAAGTGTGGTACAAGTGTAGTGAAAGTGTACCAAAAATGTGTAGTAAAAGTGTAGTAAAAAGTGGACCAATAAAGTGTGGTGAAAGTGTGCCAACAAGTGTAGTGAAAGTGTAGTACATTGGGCTAAGAAGTGTAATCACGACTAGGTTAAGTATCATAGTCATCATTAGGTTTTTTTTTTTTTTTTAAATCAGTTTTATAGTGTACTTAGGGTAGTCTACCCTATATCGCACTCCACTACCAATATGAAGTGTACAGCTATACTACTGTTAAACGAAGGCTCAGTCCATTTCTGGCCACATGCCCGTTGCCCAGGTAATGCCCAGTGAGCACGGGCTGCGGGGGGCGTATGCCACCCCCCAAGCGCTATGTTCTCGAAAGGGTACCAATGGGCTGGGCAGGGGAAGAGAGGGGGGGAGGATAAGGGCCAGGGGCTACCAGATGGGGGGAGGGGGTAGAATGGCACCCGCCTGAACGACAACTGCCGCGACGATCAACTCGGCGGGGGAGCGGATGGCAACGCAGAGGTCACCATTGGAGTCGAAACCCACGAACCAAATGTCTGCCTCATAGATCACCTGCAAGACCTGCTGAACGTCCTCAGGGATAACGAGAGGGTAGGATGGGACCATATAGGAGTCAATATGTTTGAATGCTGGTGGGCAGTACTGGTTGTCGATGACAGACTGCAGCCACTGGTGATCTGGGTGGGTGACTCCCTCCTGCACTATGGACATAGACGAGGCGGCAGAAGGGGAGGGAGGGTGAGGCGGCACCACAGTGGGGGCGGTGCATGGTGAGAGGGGGTTTAGTGTGGTTGCCTCATGCATGAGTCGAAGGGCCTGGACCTCGGCTCGCAGGGCCACGATCTCCTTTTGGAGCTCCGCGATGACGCTAAGGGGGGGTTGGGGGGCTCTGGTTGCAGCTGACCGGGGGGTGGCGCGAGGGGGGGCAGAAGTAGGGGGGGGGGTTTGCCCGCTCGAAGGTGAGCCAGCTGAGCACGCAGGTGCATCAGCATGTTGTTCTGATATAACTTGACATAGGCAGGGAGAACCCTGCCCGTCTCCTGGTCAAGCGCCTGAGGGGTGAGCTGCGTTTTGAAAGCATGGAAGATAGAGACTATCCACTGGACAGCCTTTGGACACGAGGTCAGGACAGTAGGAACAGCAAAGGATTTGCCAGCATTGGGGCTGGCTTTCGTGGTCCAGGACCAGTAGAATGGGTGAGCGTCAACATAATGGAGGACCGAGCAGGGGACCGCAGGGGGAGCGAATCGAGACCAGAAGGTGCCTTTGGGAAAGGCATGGTAACACTTTCCAATCTCTGAGAGAAGGATCGTGCATGGCAATGAGTGAGAACACTGATGTTTGGGTGGGGCAGAGGCCTGTCCCAAAACGGAAGGTGGTGGTTGAGGTGCAAGAGGCATTTGCCATCATTGGGTTAAGAAGCATAGTCATGACTAGGTTACGTATCATAGTCCAACTTCTAGCATAATATATAACACTATATAGTTTGCCACATCCATTGTGCAGCTATGTAGTGCCATATAGCTCTATGAATACTATAATAGCACATATATCACTATAGAGATAAGCCCCCTTGTATATAGCAAACCAGTTTTTCCTGATGTTGGAGAATCCCTGACCTGCTGTGGAGAATCCCCAGGCCACCTTGGAGAATCCCCAACCCACTGTGGAGAATTCCCAGTCCACCTTGGAGAATCCAGCCCATGTTGGAGAATCCCTGACCTACCTTATATACTTTCCAACCCAACTTGGAGGTTCTCCATTGTGCTTTGGAAATTCTTTGGCCAATCTTGGTCAAGTGATGGTCTCAGGAAAGGTCTATTCAGGCTGGAGAATGTTTCATTTATTCCTAACCAATCATTGAGAAACAGATTTATTCACCCTGGAGCAAGTTCTGTTTATTGCAGATTAACCTGTTAGAAAAAGGTATATTTAGGCTGGAGATAGTTCCATTCATATCATATTACTCACCTAGAAAATGGTCTATTTAGGCTGGAGAAAGTTCCAGCCATACACATTCATCAGCTAGAAAAAGATCTATTTGAACTGGAGAAAGTTCCAGTCATACCACATTCATCACCCAGAAAAAGGTCTATTTGCACTGGTGAAAGTTAGATCAATCACTGAAAAAATGGTCTATTTGGGCTGGAGAAAGTTCCAGTCATACCACACTAGTCACCTCGAAAAGGTCTATTTAGGCTGGAGAAAACCCTATTTATTGTGAAATAATAATATATTATGGCTTAAATTATGGTCCATTTAGTGTGGAGAAAGTTCCATTTGGACCCCAGCCACTCCATGATATTGACCCCCCAATCTATTAATCATGGAGAAATCCTTTTCTCCAACCCCATACAATTAGGGTCCTGGAGAATCTCCAGCACCCACTGGGAATACCCAACCCAGTAAGACCTCTTAGGTATATACATATGTAGATATATATAGACCTAATAGGTCCTAAATGGGGGGTGACTGAAGTGACACCAGCGTGTTTGGAGCAATTTCATGACAGGAAACTGGGCATGGAAGCAATGTGTAAGTAAAATTTGTATGATAAGAGCTACTTTCATTGTGCTGACTCATGCCATGATGTTAGAATGAGCTTTCCAATGATCCAAACTGCCATGGTGCTATGTTTGTACCAATCATCCTTGGAAGTGACAAAACTACTGTTTCTGTGGCAACAGACAACACTGAATACTACCCCCTTTATATTTCCAATGGGAATATACATAACTCTATGTGTTGAGGACATCCTGATGGTGTAAGCCTTCTGGGATTTTTGTCAATTCCACTACTATTAATTCAAGACATTCTAATCCACTAGTATACTATATTATAGCTGAATGAAACCAGGCAAATGATCCTGAATTTCGCAAATTCAGGTGCCATCTCTTTCACACCACATTGGAGGCCATATTGGAAAATTTTAAGCCAGTGATGGAAAAACCTGAAGTTGTCAAGTGTCCTGATGGTCACTTCCATAGAGCTGTATACAGCTTGGGCCCATACATTGCTGACTATTCTGAGCAGTGTCTTCTCAGTTGTATTGTTTAGGGTGGTGCCCAAAGTGAGTGTCAAATTTTAAATTATGTATAGTAATATTAGGGATCTGCACTGATCAACCCCCAGGTATCAGAGGGCTGACCCGCACCCATACTCGCAAGTACCCATACCCGAATACCCATGGGTACCCTTTCTCACAGGTACCATCAATGGGTGTGCAGGTATACCCTTGATCATTGACGTGTGTCATGACACTGTGGCACTGGCCATCTGCGTCACGACGGTGTTGTGTGTGCCGTCTGTCAGTGTATCATCCATTGTTGTTGTGTTGTGCATGCGTCATCCATTGGCATGTTGACATTGTCATTGGCATGTTGTGCGTTGTGCGTCTGTTGCCATTGCCGTTGCCTTCATCATGGCTGTGTGGTGGCAGTGGACACATTGTTGTTGTTGTCTTCATCATCGCTGCATGGTGGTAACCACAACATTGATGATGTGTCATTGTGGCACTGGCCATGCACATCTTGTTGTCGCTCTCGCTAGCTGTTGTTGTTGTGACGCTGTGGCACTCACCATCTGTGTCACATCGTCATCATCATGTTGTGCATGGCCGAGTCGTGTGTCATCATTGTGAGTCATGTCGCCATGGCACTGGCCATCCGTGTCATGTCATTCTCATGCATTGTTAGTGTGTCAGTGCCAGTGCAGAGGTTGCAAGAGAGTGACTTACCTGTGTCACATCAATACACCAGGGAGCTTGGGTCATGTGGGAGGAGTTGAATGGTGACTTACCTGGCACAGTAGTAATTACTAATTGATCTTGAGTGTGTTGAGTCAGCTCAGTACTACGGGTACTTCCACATATATGTACAGGTATGTGGTGTGAGTCAAAGTGAGGGTTTAGGTTAAAACAACAATCAAAACACAACACAAATAGACAAAGAAATGAGTGGTGGTTTGCCTGTGTGGAATCCAGACAGGAGTTGGGTTGAAATCGGGGGTGCTACACAGAGAGGACAGTGCAGCAAGGGGACAGGGATGCCTCAGATGTCCAGAGGCAAGGAAGACTGACTAGAATGAAGCCTAGACTCCACTTGAGCCTAGTAAGAAGAATAGATCTTGAATAACTTGAGCAGACTTGATGATAATGAGTCTTTAGACCTTCACTGAAGCATACAAGGACTCAAGGACTGGAGGGATACTGATAGAGAGAGTCTGAGAGAGGGATAATTTCGTACTATAGGGGCCTATCTTCACTGGGCTGAGCCCAGGGGTTTAAATACATGGGGGGGCACAGCATTAAAGTACAAAAAGAGAAGGGAGTAAGCAGAGTTTGTCAAGGATTGGTAAGGGATTGGTAAGAGCTTTGTAAGGGGTTTGTAAGCGACCAGTAAGCAAGGGATAAGCAGGAATGAGTAAGCATAGGGAGCATGAATAAGCTGCTGAGTAAAGGAATGAGTAAGCTGCTGTCAAGACCGGTTCTCCTTGATGATCTTACTAGGAGGTCCAGAGGTGCAGGGAACTAATGAGGAGGTAAGTCCAGACACTAGTAGGTGCTAGTTAGTGTGGAGAGTCAAGTCTGGGTCAAATGAACAAAGTCCGGGCACTAGAGGAGCACAGGGAGTAAGTCCGGGTTTTTGCGGAGTAAGTGCGGAACGTGGGAAAGTGGTCCGGAGTTGAGCGCAGCTTGTCCGGAGCGAAGGACATCCAAGAGGTGGGATAAGTCCTGAGAGGTCTAGCGTCGAGTCTGGGACAAAGGTGGCTTTTGCCCTCGTGCAAGTAGGAGACTTGCTAGGATCGGACATAGGACCAAGGGGACGAGATAGGGTGGAGGCCGGAGTTGGCCAGAGTTCAGGAGTTCAGATGAACAGATGGATTAGGAGAGCATAGTGGGTAGTACAGAGTGGGGAGTATCTTAGTCGAGATTTGATCTAAGGAAACTACTAGGCCGGAGTATAGTAGTTTATATAGTAAACGAGAACTAGGGTGAGTATATACAGTGACAAGTAAACACCTTAGTTGGGACAAGGGATGGAGCAGAAACGGACAGGAAAATAAAGCAGGTACAGGATAAACCGGAGCGGGAGCAGACACGGGGAACTAGAGATACAGGGATGATGGAGGAAAAGCAGGGACAGTGAAGTAAAGGGAACTAGGCCGGAAGAGGACAGGTAAGGGTTGGAGGTGGACTTAACTAATGTTAAGTCCGGAGCGATGTCCAGGACCGGTGTGAGTCAAAGTGTGGATTTGGGTCGGAGTAATAACCCAAACACAACACCAACAAAGGACTATGAAAAAGTGCGAGTGGTGGTTGACCTCTGCAGTGTCCAGAGAGGATATGCTGAGGAGGGGGGAAGGGGATCTACACCAACAGGGTGATGCAGATGATGATGCAGGATACTCCTGGGGTACAGGAGTAATAGAAGACGAAGGGGATAGGGGTCTGGACTCTTCCTAAAGCCTAGGAAGTGTCAAAGCGGGGATTGGGCTGACAGGAACTGAAGTAGTGATACTACACCTAGAGGTTGGTGCAGCAAAGGGGCAGGGATGCCTCTGATGTCCAGAGGCGAGGAAGATTGACTGGTATGAAGCCTAGACTCCGCTTGAGCCTAGTATAAAGAATAGATCTTGAATAACTTGGATAAACTTGACAATATTGAGCTTTTAGACCTTCACTGAAGCCTACAAGGACTCAAGGACTGAAGGGATACTGACTGAGAGAGTCTGAGAGAGGGATAATTTTGTGCAATTGGGTCTTTTCACCGGGCTGAGCCCAGGGGTTTAAATACATGGGGGGGCACAGCATTAAAGTACAAAAAGAGAAGGGAGTAAGCAGAATTTGTCATGGATTGGTAAGGGATTGGTAAGAGCTTTGTAAGGGGTTTGTAAGCGATCAGTAAGCAAGGGATAAGCAGGAATGAGTAAGCAAAGGAAGCATGAATAAGCTGCTGAGTAAAGGAATGAGTAAGCTGCATGACAAGATTGATTGGTAAGGGAGTGAGTCATCAGCTGAGTAATATACCAAAAATGCGAAAGGGATAGAGTAATACTGATGACAAGAGAGCATCAGTAAGCAAGGGATGAGTCACTGCACGGCAGAAGGAGTCATTGATGCACAGCCTAAGAAGTTTGATGGGGGGCTGTGTACCATCAGGAATTTGATGAGACAACAATGGGGAAGATCTGTGATTAATAGGGGGATTGATCCGAGACAAAACAGCCACAAGAAGGGTACCAGGGGTCCAGAGGTCTTTTGGGGGGTCAGCATACACTAAGGTATAGTGCATGTGTTCTAGCGCCGCTGAAGCACAACCATGGGCTCCCTTGACGAGCTCTCTTCTGGGAAAGAATGAGAGAGGGTTCTTCTTCCTAAAAGCACTATAAAGTGGGGGGAATAACTGTCATGGTGCTGGGGGACGTCGTCTGAAAGTAGGGAAGCGGATAGAGTATTGAATTTGACACATCCAGGGAAGTGAGACGAACAACAGAGGAAGATGGACATGGCAAGTATCTGGAAGGAAGGGACCATAGGCTGAGGGATCAGGGGACACAGAGACAACCAGAGAAGACTTCTCAAGCTTGACAATGGACCTAAGATGACCAAAGTAGGTCCTTGACACAGGACTGACAAGGAGAATGCGCTGACCAAGAATGAGAGGGACTGAGGGAGCAGGCTGGGAAGATATGTGCCAGGCAGTGCACGGGAACTCTGGGAGAGGCTGTCCTAAGAGCAGGACATAGTGGAGATCTGCAGCAATAGCGGAGAAATGATCCAGAGAAAATACGGACTCCATAGTGAGCGATGAAGCAAATGTCTGGATTGCGGGGGGAATATCTCCGTGGGAAATGAACAGATTTGCATCGGAACTTGACAGGCAGATAGACCGCGTTCTAGGCTCTCTGACGGTATAGTGACATGCCTGATAGCTTCAGAAACAACGGAGCTATTCAAAATATTGGAATGCCGGCACTGGGCGCCTAAAAATGACATTTGGGCGCTAAAAATCATTTCTTCTCTTTCTCCTTCGTTTCTCCATCAATTCTTTGACTTCTTTGATTGTTCTGTCATGGGACTTGGACTGCAGAGGTGTGCATTCCTTTCTCATACCACAATTGATGTTATTCCTTCAGTTTCTTCTGCTTCTTGGTGGTTCTCATGCAATAGATGACTGTCTGCATTGGCATTCATCTCTCGCATCAGGATAGTCTTCTTGTGTGATAGATGGCTACGATGAGGGTCCGTCGTGCTTATCCTTCGCATAAGGATCATTCGATATAGGTGTTATCTTCCATGTTCACTGTACCAAACCTGTTTGGTGCATGACATCCACAGGCGACATGAAATGCAATCATCCCCGATTGTGAACAAGGAGGGTGGGACAACAAAAAGAGCTGGGAAGACTGGCATGGGGGGGCATAGACAAGGAAGCATAGGGGGCATATGACATAGCATGAGGGTATATTGGGCATCATGATGAGTTGTCAGAGTCATAATCTTTTTCTCCATTTTCATCGGCATTTTCATCATCACCTTCATCATCGTTAGGGAGAATAGAGTCAGGCAAAGGATTGTGTCGGGAATAATAAGGGATAAGGCAGAATGCAGCTATGCCTTGAGCTGAGACAGTTCCATCCATTTCCTTCAGGATGTATGAGCCACCTTGAGTGCGACGAACAACTTCAAAGGGGCCAAGGTAACGTGGCTTTGATTTACGATCTAATTCTTTCTCCACTTGGCTGTTGTGAACCAGGACAAGGTCTCCAGGCTGGTAGGAGGACTTGAATAGACATCTGGTATATCTCTTCTCAAATTGGGCTTTGGAATGGAGGCGGGTCTTCTGTAGAGTAGTGAACGCATCATGGAAATCATCTGGTCTTTTCTCCAATTGTCTGATGCACAGGGAAAGAAGCTCCTCTGAGGTCATCTCAGAGTAGAAGCCTTCAACAAGATAGGTAGCCTCAAAGAGATCAAATGGGAGGACGGGATCGAGACCATGAAGGAGGTAGTAGGGGCTGAATCCAGTAGAATGACAGGTGATGACTTTGTCTGCAAAGAAAGCGTGATGGACCTTGGTGGGCCATAGATTGAGATCGCCTTCACAGGACTTGATAATAGCTTCGCGGATAGTAAAGTGTCCACACTCTACAACTCCATTGGCTTTGGAATTATAGGGGGAGATGCAGATTTGGGGAATAGAGTATCGCTGCATGAGTTTCTCGAATGCACCCTTGACCTCACTGCCATTGTCAGTGACGATCTGGGCAATAACTCCATAATGGCAAATAATTTATTCCCAGAAAAACTTGGCTAGGCTGTCTGAACTGGCATGCTTGAGAGCACGGCCTTCGGCAGCAAGGGAGAGATCATCGTGAGCAGCAACAAGATAGCGATAGCCACGAGCTTTTGGCATGAGCATGACATCAATGTAGATCTTGATGAAGATTCGGGGGGATGGAGAGACAGTGAGGGGAATTTCAACTTTGCGGGTGCTGTGAATCTGGCATTCATGGCAAGAACGAATGTGATGGGCAACATCTGAGTACATCTGTGGCCAATAGAAGCGATCCCTGACAGCTTGGAATACTCCAAATACTCCGCGGTGCCCAAGGTCTTCATGGGCTTGATTGAGAAGTTGCGCACGGAGATCAGGATCAAAGATGACTTTAGTTGGAGTACGAGGGCCTCGACATTTGAACAGTTGGCCAGAATGAATAAAGAATTGAAGGGAGCGTCTGATGAAACGTTTACGAGCGGTGTTGGAGGGGAATGATGGGAGTTGAGTTGTTTGGAGGAAGTGGAGAATTTGTCGTAAAATAATGTCTTGTATTGTATCTTGAGACAGGAATGAAGGGAGCGTAACGGGGTCATAAGAAAGAGGGTGGGCGGTGGTACAAAACAAAAGATCTTCTAGCCATTCATCAGCGTCTTCAGCATCTCTTTCACCATCTTCTATCTCCTCTTCAGAGGGCTGACGCCTAGAGAGCGCATCAGGTCCTTGGTGACGAACGGCTGGAATGTGAATTATTTTAAAGTCAAATAAGAGTATACCTTCGATCCAGCGATTGATAGTAGCGTTAGGTTGGAGGTCAGGATTGTTAAGCATACCCTTGATGTACTTTTCATTGACTTCAACATGGAGGTTCTTGACACTGTAAAGAAAGAGACAATAGTGATGAAGTGCACAGATATAACTCGAGTTTGGGCTGACTATAGCGAGATTCGCGTTCATTGATAGGAAGTGAGCCATAATGAGCAGGACGTTTGCGACCAGACTCATCATACTGGGACAGGATGAATCCGATGGCGATATAGCTGGTGTCGACTGAGAGAATGACAGGGAGATCTGTGGAATAATCAATGGGATGAAGGGAGGGAGCAGAAGAGACAGCGATCTTCAAGGCATCGAAAGTGTCTTGCTGGGGGGTGTCCCAAATGAAAGGAGTGTCTTTGCGGTAGAGATTGATGAGAGGACGAGCGAGGAGGGAATAGTTGGCAATCCAGATGCACACAGTTCCACAGAGACCTAGAAATGAGTGCACATCCTTCAGCGTTGCAAGGGGAGGCCAATCTAAGATCTTCTTGACTTTGCCATGGTCGGGAGAGCGACCATCAGGATGGCATTGTTGGCCAAGAATCAAAACATGAGGACAGCAGAGTTGGGTCTTTGGACCAGAGAACGTTCCGCCTGCATGCGCAAAGCGATGCATAATCTGGTGCACATCTACAGCATGTTCCCAAATGAAGCGACGAATCCCTGGGTTGGCTGGCAGGGTTTCAGTGTTGCCATTGGCGTCGTCATAGCGTGTTGCAGGGCCTTTGATGGGAAGATTGTCGATGAATACGTTGGCTACGTGCGGGATCTCATCCTGTAAGATGAAACTAGTACAATTCTGGAATTCGGAAGGAGAGTTGGTGTAGCCTTGTGGCATGGCGGTATGTCGTAAGAGACCGAGGGGAGTCATGAATGATGTGAGATCTCGACTATTGGGATGCAGTTGGCAGGCATCAAATCCGGAAAAGAGATCAAAGACCGTGTAACATTGCCGACCGGTGAATGGTTCGACAAAGTCATCCAAAATAGGTGGAACTCCAGCATCTCTGATTGTAACCTTATTGAGAGGTTGCAGATCATGGACAATCCGGATCTTTCCATTCTTCTTCATAACACAGAACCACTTGGAGCGGTACAACGACTGGGCAGGTTCATAGAGTCCGGCTGTGATCTTGTCTCTAAGCAGCTGGATAACATGTTCGCAAATGCCAGGAGGGATAGGGATGTTGCGGTACTCCCATGGCTCATGGGGCAGGACCGGGATGATGTAAGGGGAGAAGTAGTCTGAGCAAAAATTGCCGCGTTCCAATTCATCAAAGGCTAGCGCCGCTTCATTAAGCTTCATAACATGCACAAAAAGTTTTTCTTCTTCTGGCCAGAGGAAGCCATCAGAGTTAAGTTTCATAGAAGCCAGGCGCTCATTGGTAAGCTTCTTCGTGGGAATGAAGTTGGGTGGCAGGGGAGTGAGTGGAGTGAGTGAGTCAAGGGGATTTTCGGGGAATTGACGATGAACACAGGCGTCTTCTGGATAGTGACTGGGAACCGGTTTGACTTTCCGATCCACATGTTTGTAAGCGCCAAGGCACCATTGGCCTAATTCATCGTCAAGATCTTCAGAGTCAGTACAAATACAGCGCCTAAAGTACAGTAAATCACAAAAATCACTGAAAGTGAAGAAAGGCTGGGATAAACGTAAGTCAATTGGAGTGGGGACAGGATGGGGTGAAGAACAACTTGGAACAACAAGAGTAGGTAAAAGATCAGCATAAAATGAATCAAAATAGGACTGGGATACTTGGGAAGAGTTCGGTAGTTTTATGACATTCCAGTCAAAGTGAGTATAAAGACCATTGGTAGTACAAAAGGAATCAAAAACATGTGGCACAGTAAGCAAAGGCGTACGTGAGGGCAAGCATAGTAGTTCAGCGAAATAAATTGACAAGATAGTTGACTTCAGCAGGGCGTAAGAGGAGTGAAGAGTCATCCTTGGGAGATGATGGAGTATTGTCATTAGAGATGACAGCTGGGGATGGAGTAGGATGGGCATCCTGGGTAACTTGATCAACAGCAGTGACAAGAAGTTGCAGTCCAGAGATGGGGAAATCATGAGTCGATAGGAGAGTAGTCTGCTCTTCTTCTTCCAAAGTGAATACAAGGATAGGGGGAGTAGGATCGGTGGCAGGAGCAGGTACAGAGTCAGCAGAATATGATGGAGGAGGATCATCGTTACTGGATGAGACAGGGGGCTCTGGAGCTTGAGCAGTAGGTTCTTCAGCATCAGAGTTGTCCATATGAGCATGCAAGTAGATCAAAAGGTTAAGCATGGAGCGTCTCTCTTCCTCACGAATCTGGGCACAGAGATAGGCAATAGCAGGGTGAAGTGGCTCAACAGCATTGTCACCGACAGCTTCAATATGCCTGGCAACAACACGGAGAGCTTCATCGAGAGTAGGAGACTGGTTGGCAGGTGCACTGGTAGGAACAGGAGGAGAAGATCCAGGAGAAGTAGGATGCGATGACAGTGGATCAGGGACTGAAGGAGAAGATGTTCCATTGCAAGTGGGCAATTCAGCAGGAGGTGATGAAGGGGAATCAGGAGCTTCACTGGTGGCAAGAGGGAAATCTAGATTCATAGTCAAGAAAGGGGGATGGGGATAGAATCGAGTATAGGCAGTCCCAAATTGCACAACTCTGCCAGTAGGATTGGTTATAGACTCTTCGATGATGATGTCCATATGAGTGTGCAGGATGAGATAATCCTGGTAAGGAGTTCCAAATTCATCAACACCTTCTTGAGCCAGGAGAGCGTAGCAGGTCTCAAGATTGAGGCCTGAGAGAGGTACCAATCAACTAGTAGTCAATAGCATTCTGTCAAGGAAGGAGTGACCCTCTTGTTCATGAATCCTAGCACAGATGCGAGCGATAACAGGGTGTTCTTCAGCAGCTGCAGTATTTCCAGGAGTCTCAATCTGTTCAATAATCCTTTGAAGAGCTTCATTTGCAGAGAAATTGGGGTCAGGAGATGGAGGATTATACTCGCGGAGCACAGAAGACATGGGAGACGAAGACTGAGAGAGTGGAGGGGATATATGAGCTGGAGAGACGTAGTGCACTGGACCAGGTGGCATTATAGGAGAACCAGGAGGCGAAAACAGTATAGGAAGAGCAGTCTCAGATGAGGGGGGATTGGCATCAGGAGCATCAGGAAAATCCAGTAAATGATCTGGAAGAATATCCAGAGTCGCAGGATCATGGGGGGATGAATATGGAGCAGCAGATTCTTCCATCTCGCTGTCTGGCTCAAGAGTAGCCATTAATCCAGTTCCAGAGTGAGTAGCAGCATGCGCATCAACAGCACACATCTCCAATGGATGGTTGGAGTCAGCTCCAAAGATGATATAGGTTCCATAGTCTCTTTCAACAATGCTAACCGAGTTTCCATGGGCCCAGGGGCAACCAAGGAGGAGATTGAAGCCAGAGTCATTATCAGGGGAGACGAAGAGATTGGTCCAGGTCTGAGCAGCTCCACAGAAGAGAGGGACATTCTGAATGAGACCAATGAGCTTGGAGGTACCACCATTGGCATCTCTCATGACCATAGAATGGGAGGTATCAATAGGCATCTTGGTGATGGACTTGGCAATACTGGCTTTGACGACGTTGAGAGTAGAGCCTGGATCGATGACGGCCTTCACTGGTTGGTCATTGCAGTGGAGATTGATAGTAATGAGGGGACTAGAAGTGAGACACATATAGGCAGCAGCAGGAGGAGTTCCTTGGACGTGCTTGACAAAGGGGAGAGCCTGCATCTTGACCCTAATAAGATCCTGGAGATGCTGGGAAACATCCTTCGACGAGCCAATAGCTTCTCCAACAGATAAAGTGAGAGGAGTAGCAAGATCATCCCAGTTGGGAACATGGAAGTGAGTCATGCCTTCGATGATCTCTTGGACTCTAGTAGAGCAGTAGTGGAGAATAGAGTCAACCTTCTCCTGATCATCAACAACGTTGTGCAGGGCACAGAGGTGTTCATAGTGGTCTAGGAAGGTCCTAATCTGAGAGTGGTCACCTCTGAAGAGTTCAGGGGCAGACTTCATCCCAAGAAGAGGGAGAGTAAGGACGGATGGGAGTGTAGCGGGTGCAGACATAGTAACAGCGGGTGGGGAAACAGATGAAGCGGGGATGGATACAGAGGCAGTAGAGGCTAGAGTCGACCCAAGAAGGGACTCAGGGGTTGGTATGGATGAGGATGACGATGTGCCAGACAGGGAAGAAGGCACAGAGTTATTCAAGAGTGATATAGCAGAAATAGGGGGGGTACGAGGAGGGGATGATGGACCAGCAGGTAGAGAGGTCAGGTTGGAGTCAGAGATAGTCAAAGGGGTTCCTATAGATGAAGAGGGCGAAGTAGGAGACCAGGAGGATGACAGAAACGAAGCAGGGAGGGATCCAAGGAGCAGTAATAGCAATGATGAGGAGGAATAAGCGCAATCCTATCCAGAAATAACCACCCCTCGCGGTGGGCTCCAGATGTGAGTCAAAGTGTGGATTTGGGTCGGAGTAATAACCCAAACACAACACCAACAAAGGACTACAAAAAAGTGCGAGTGGTGGTTTACCTCCACGGTGTCCAGAGAGGATGTGCTGAGGAGGGGAAGGGGATCTAGATCAACAGGGTGATGCAGACGATGATGCAGGGTACTCCTGGGGTACAGGA
The DNA here is from genome assembly GCA_037178675.1 of Scleroderma bovista. Lineage (NCBI taxonomy): Eukaryota > Fungi > Basidiomycota > Agaricomycetes > Boletales > Sclerodermataceae > Scleroderma > Scleroderma bovista. The sequence goes on from JAYMGJ010000315.1 coordinate 32,430, forward strand.
GTAATAGAAGACGAAGGGGATAGGGGTCTGGACTCTTCCTAAAGCCTAGGAAGTGTCAAAGCAGTGATTGGGTTGACTGGGACTGAAACAGTGATACTACACCTAGAGGTTGGTGCAGCAAGGGGACAAGGGGGCTCCCGACGTCCAGAAGCAATGAGAGATGAAGGATTGACTGGCTAGACTCCACTTGAGCCTAGAGAAATACTTGGACTTGAATAGATTGAATAAAACTTGAATATCAGAGTCTTTAGACCTTCACTGAAGTCTACAAGACTCAAAGAGCTGAGGGGATACTGACTGAGAGAGTCTGAGAGAGGGATAATTTCGTGCAATTGGGTCTTCTTCACTGGGCTGAGCCCAGGGGTTTAAATACATGGGGGGGGCACAGCATTAAAGTACAAAAAGAGAAGGGAGTAAGCAGAATTTGTCATGGATTGGTAATGGATTGGTAAGAGCTTTGTGAGGGGTTTGTAAGTGATCAGTAAGCAAGGGATAAGCAGGAATGAGTAAGCATAGGAAGCATGAATAAGCTGCTGAGTAAAGGAATGAGTAAGCTGCATGACAAGATTGATTGGTAAGGGAGTGAGTCATCAGCTGAGTAATATACCAAAAATGCGAAAGGGATAGAGTAATACTGATGACAAGAGAGCATCAGTAAGCAAGGGATGAGTCACTGCACAGCAGAAGGAGTCATTGATGCACAGCCTAAGAAGTTTGATGGGGGGCTGTGTACCATCAGGAATTTGATGGGACAACAATGGGGAAGATCTGAGATTAATAGCATAGAGTATTGAATTCAATGCATCCAGGGAAGTGAGACGAACGACAGAGGAAGATGGACATGGCAAGTATCTGGGAGGAAGGGACCATAGGCTAAGGGCTCAGGGGACACAGAGACGACCAGAGAAGACTTCTCAAGCTTGACAATAGACCTAAGATGACCAAAGTACGTCCTTGACGCAGGACTGACAAGGAGAACGCGCTGACCGAGAACGAGAGGGACTGAGGGAGCAGGCTGGGAAGATATGTGCCAGGCAGTGCATGGGAACTCTGGGAGAGGCTGTCCTAAGAGCAGGACATAGTGGAGATCTGCAGCAATAGCGGAGACATGATCCAGAGAAAATATAGACTCCATAGTGAGCGATGAAGCGAACGTCTGGATTGCGGGGGGAATATCTCCGTGGGAAATGAACAGATTTGCGTCGGAACTTGACAGGCAGATAGACCACGTTCTAGGCTCTCTGACGGTATAGTCATGTGCCTGATAGCTTTAGAAACGACGGAGCTATTCAAAATATCGGAATGCCGGCACTGGGTGCCTAAAAATGACATTTGGGCGCTAAAAATCATTTCTTCTCTTTCTCCTTTGTTTCTCCATCAATTCTTTGGCTTCTTTGATTGTTCTGGTATGGGAGTTGGACTGCAGATGTGTGCATTCCTTTCTCATACCACAATTGACGTTATTCCTTCAGTTTCTTCTGCTTCTTGGCGGTTCTCATGCAATAGATGACTGTCTGCATTGGCATTCATCTCTCGCATCAGGATAGTCTTCTTGTGCAATAGATGGCTACGATGAGGGTCCGTCATGCTTATCCTTCGCATAAGGATCATTTGATATAGGCGTTATCTTCCATGTTCACTGTACCAAACCTGTTTGGTGCGTGACACTGCGGATTGACTACTGCAGATTGACTACTGCAGGTTAACTAACTCGGGTTGACTACCATGGGTTAACTACCATGGGTTGACTAACTCAGGTTGACTACCATGGGTTGACTACCTTGGGTTGACTAATGTGGGTTGATGCAGGCAAGTCACTTCAACCTAGAGCTGCAGTGGACATGCCCCTAACAAATAAGGCCATACAAACCATGTCCTGGGCATATACAACTGTGTAAATATGATTTATACAAATGAGAAACAAGTTCTAGCAGCAGGATGGATTATATGGACAAATATGGCCGTGGGAAATTTACCGCGGCCTAGCACAGCCGCAGTACACATGTCATTAACAAATAGGGCCATACAAAACAGTTCCAGGCTATGTACAACTGAGTAAATATGATTTCACAGTTAATACATGATCTAGTAGCAGGATGGATTATATGGACAAATATGGCTGCAGGAAATTTACCGCGGCCTAGCACAGCTGTGGTACACATGTACTTAACAAATAAGGGCATACAAAACAGTTCCAGGCTATGTACAACTGAGTAAATATGATTTTCACAGTTAATACATGATCCAGTAGTAGGAAGGATTGTATGGACAGATGAGGCTGCAGGAAAATTACTGCGGCCTAACACAGCGGCAGTACACATGTCCCTTACAAATAAGGCCATACAACACATTTCCTGGGCATGTACAACTGAGTAAATATGATTTGCATATTTAATGCACTGAGATCCCAGTCCTAGCCCGCAGGGAGGATTGTATGGACAAATAAGGCTGCAGGTAACGGGAAGTACTGTCTGGAGATAGACAAGCACAGCGGGCCTAGACAAGAATCACAATAGAAGTTTTCAACTCACTCTTGCTAGTTGGTTCAAACTTGAAGGGGTTTAACCGAAGGTGGTTAAGAGAGTTCTTGAATAGAACAGAGGATAAAATGTAGTGGGTAAAATCCTACTCTGTTATCAAGAAGCATAAGGGTATTTATACGTCTGAGCTGCGCACAGACCATGTAAAGTAAGAAGTCTCTGTGAATCCATAAATGGACAGGTAGATAAGTACCTTCCTAACATAGTAGTCCTGTGGAACTTCGTAGAAACTCGTAGAAGGACACAGTGAGTCATAGGTAAGATAAGAGATAAGGAAACGGTCTAGATCGACCCATAGGAATGTTCCAGAAGGAACATTATCTCTCCTTATCTTGATACGTCATAGATAAGGGATATGACTCCGGTTAGTCGGTACTTTGTTAACCGGTCATGTGACTCAGAGAATCACATGGAAGATGACGAGTCCAGACACATCACGTGTCAAGGCTCTAGAGAGAAGTCACGTGCTAGTGATGACTAAGCACTTACTTTCTCAACAGCAGGAAGATTACCACAGTGTAGCACAGCTGCGATGTACATGTAGCTAACAAATAAGGCTATACACACCATGTCCTGGGCATGTACAACTGTGTAAATATGATTTGCGCAGTTAATGCACTGAGATCCCAGTCCTAGCTGCAGAAGGATTGTACGGACAAATAAGGCCACAGGAAAATTACCGCGGTGTAGCACAGCTGCGGTGTACATGTACCTAACAAATAAGGCCATACACACCATGTCCTGGGCATGTACAACTGAGT
>JAYMGJ010000316.1:0-50898 GCA_037178675.1 Scleroderma bovista
TCCAGCAATTGTTCCCTCCCCATGGTACATGGGAAGAGCCAACAGAACTCTCAGGTGAAGCAGCATACAATGCCGACCCTTTCAAAGACCTCGACTGGTATGATACCAGTATACAAGCCCTTATCAAGGAAGCCCTTGACATGCCTCTGCCCACTCCATCTGGAAACATAACACAATACTGTAAGTTTGCATTATTGCCATCTGTTGCCAGCAAGTCCAAGATCTCATGTTTGTTCACAGCAGCATCTGTTACTTGTCCCCCAGCATCGGCAGTCCTCACACTACCATCCATCCGGTTACCATCCCCTGAGCTACACTTCTTGTGACCTTTGTCTCCTCAAGTTTCTATGCAGACATCTAACCTGTCACCACCCTCTGGGATCTCTGGGGTCCAGCTCCCGCCATTAACACCTGAATTGCGACACCCATCACTATCACCTACGACTTGCACCACCAGTGTCACAAATTTTTGTGGTACTATAGATGCCCATGATGCTGGTCCTGCATTGCATTGCCTGTCGGTTACTCAAGATACCGCTGGAATACCCGAGGTAGTTGACAATTCATCTTGGCATTTGTGCAACCCTGGATGCCAGACACTCCCCATCTGTCATAGTGAACCACTCACAGATGCGCAAAAGGCCATGCACTGAATTGCTAATGAGGAACAGAAGTGGAAGAAGGCTGCCCTCGCAGATACTGTGAAAAAACTAGCAGAAGAACTCAATCAAAAGATCACTGACATTGTGTAGGAACATAGCATGGCTGTTGAAAAGATCTCCAAACTTCTTACTGGCCACATCAACTACAAGAAGTTGTGTGAAGTGTTGTTCTCCAATGCTTTAATTCGGGCCAAAGCACTCGAAGTAAATGTGGGTAAGTGTTACATTGGGCATACTTATTCACTGGGTCAACTAACAATAAATACCTATTGGTAGCCTGAGCACTGGGCTCCAAGTACTCACTTGTACAGCTTCGCCAGATGGTCACTGAAGATCCCACCCTACAGAATCTTGATGATCAGGCAAAGATGCAACTCAAAGACGAATTATGGCGACATCAAGCTGAGAAAGGGATGAGTGTCCGCACTACCAATGCTGCTGCAACACATGATGTCCATGCTACTGTGGATCATATTATTTGAGATGTATGTGACTAGCCTACATTAATATGGACACTCACACTCACTGCAGCTCAATGGCCTTGCTATGCGAACTGGCATATATGCCACACTCTTTGTCACCAGGGGCCATTCCTACAACATGCACAGTGCAACGTGGTATGGCATGGACAATGCCATGGATTTCTGGGAGGATGTCTTGAAGCTGGAACCAGATCAAGTTGCGAAGCAGTTTGAGTTGTGGGGTTGTAGCCAAAATAAGAGTAAGTCGCACTTGTTCCGCAGTTTCCATGAGTGTGACAGTGCTGCCTAGACATCACCCAATGGGAATCACTGGAGAACATGCAGAGAGAGTGCTTGCACTTGATTGAAACAAGCTTCTGTATGTCTGCATTTATCCTTTTTTCTCTTGTGGCTAACAGGTTGTACTAGGTCGACTTGTAGGCAATCAGACACAGCTCAACTACCATAACTTCGACAGTGCAATCAAGCTCAAGCATGGCATTGACAAGAAGGGCTGGCCCAAGACCATTCCCTTCACAAGTCCACACAGCATTGCCAACGTTGAGTTAATCCATCAGCTTCAAGATGCTCTCAGGGAAAACCAGTGCTATTTTGTCAAGATGTCATCACGGGAACATTAGGACTACATGAAAGACCTTACAGCCCACCAAGAATCTGGGGAGGTAGTGAAGCCAAGTCACAAAAAGTGTTCCAATGCTGGGGTCCCTCACAAGCACAAACCTACCAAGCAAAGTGGGCACCAATCAAAGCAGACAAAGGGTGGGAGGGCCACAAAGAGTCACGAATACATATTATCTACTGATGAGGAGGCAGAGGATGGTAATGAGGATGGCATGGGCAAGTAGAGTAGAGTACTATTGTGAATCATTTCTCATATACCCAGGCTGCTTATTGCGAGTCTAAGAAACCAGGGTAGTGTTCAGTGTTGAACATGCGTGGTTGCTGTGCACAATGGTGAGCATGCAGGATACCCTGGCAGTTGTGCTGCCAATGCTGACGAGTCCTTTGAATATTCACATTTATTCATACATTGAAGTTCTGTACAGCACGCCATCAGCGGTGATGTCACCTAAATATTCACATTTATTTGTATGTTGGAGAACTTGTAATGTCCAATTGATAGTCCATGTCACTTACATAATTATTCACATTTATTCATATGTTACTACTGTAGTGCACTTTGCATGTACCCTAGGTATTGGACACTATAAACGGATTGTGGAGCTCCAGAGGAGCACGGATGTGGAAGTCCTGTGTTGGTAGTAGGGAACCGCACAGGTATGGTGTGAGTCAAAGTGTGGATTTGGGTCGGAGTAATAACCCAAACACAACACCAACAAAGGACTACAAATATGTGCAAGTGGTGGTTTACCTCCACAGTGTCCAGAGAGGATGTGCTGAGGAGGGGGGAAGGGGATCTACACCAACAGGGTGATGCAGACGATGATGCAGGAGCAATAGATGACGAAGGGGATAGGGGTCTGGACTCTTCCTAAAGCCTAGGAAGTGTCAAAGCGGGGATTGGGCTGACAGAGACTGAAGTAGTGATACTACACCTAGAGGTTGGTGCAGCAAAGGGGCAAGGGGGCTCCTGACATCCAGAAGCAATGGGATATGAAGGATAGACAGGCTAGACTCCGCTTGAGCCTAGAGAAATACTTGGACTTGAATGGATTGAATAAACTTGAGATATCAGAGCCTTTAGACCTTCACTGAAGCCTACAAGACTCAAAGAGCTGAGGGGATACTGACTGAGAGAGTCTGAGAGAGGGATAATTTTGTGCAATTGGGTCTCTCATCACTGGGCTGAGCCCAGGGGTTTAAATACATGGGGGGGTACAGCATTAAAGTACAAAAAGAGAAGGGAGTAAGCAGAATTTGTCAAGGATTGGTAAGGGATTGGTAAGAGCTTTGTAAGGGGTTTGTAAGCGATCAGTAAGCAAGGGATAAGCAGGAATGAGTAAGCATAGGAAGCATGAATAAGCTGCTGAGTAAAGGAATGAGTAAGCTGCATGACAAGATTGATTGGTAAGGGAGTGAGTCATCAGCTGAGTAATATACCAAAAATGTGAAAGGGATAGAGTAATACTGATGACAAGAGAGCATCAGTAAACAAGGGATGAGTCACTGCACAGCAGAAGGAGTCATTGATGCACAGCCTAAGAAGTTTGATGGGGGGCTGTGTACCATCAGGAATTTGATGGGACAACAATGGGGAAGATCTGAGATAAACAGGGGGATTGATCCGAGACAAAACAGCCACAAGAAGTGTACCAGGGGTCCAGAGGTCTTTTGGGGGGTCAGCATACACTAAGGTATAGTGCATGTGTTCTAGCGCCGCTGAAGCGCAACCATGGGCTCCCTTGACGAGCTCTCTTCTGGGAAAGAACGAGAGAGGGTTCTTCTCCCTAATAGCACTATAAAGTGGGGGCATAACTGTCATGGTGCTGGGGGACATCATCTGAAAGTAGGGAAGCAGATGGAGTATTGAATTTGATGCATCCAGGGAAGCGAGACAAACGACAGAGGAAGATGGACATGGCAAGTATCTGGGAGGAAGGGACCATAGGCTGAGGGCTCAGGGGACACAGAGACGACCAGAGAAGACTTCTCAAGCTTGACAATAGACCTCAGATGACCAAAGTATGTCCTTGATGCAGGACTGACAAGGAGAACATGCTGACCGAGAACAAGAGGGACTGAGGGAGCAGGCTGGGAAGATATGTGCCAGACAGTGCACAGGAACTCTGGGAGAGGCTGTCCTAAGAGCAGGACATAGTGGAGATCTGCAGCAATAGCAGAGAAATGATCCAGAGAAAATACGGACTCCATAGTGAGCGATGAAGCGAATGTCTGGATTGTGGGGGGAATATCTCCATGGGAAATAAACAGATTTGTGTCAGAACTTGACAGGCAGATAGACCACGTTCTAGGCTCTCTGATGGTATAGTCATGTGCCTGATAGCTTCAGAAACGATGGAGCTATTCAAAATATCGGAATGCCGGCACTGGGCACCTAAAAATGACATTTTGGTGCTAAAAATCATTTCTTCTCTTTCTCCTTCATTTCTTCATCAATTCTTCAGCTTCTTTGATCGTTCTTGTATGGGAGTTGGACTGCAGATGTGTGCATTCCTTTCTCATACCACAATTGACATTATTCCTTCAGTTTCTTCTGCTTCTTGGCGGTTCTCATGCAATAGATGACTGTCTGCATTGGCATTCATCTCTCACATCAGGATAGTCTTCTTGTGTGATAGATGGCTATGATGAGGGTCCGTCATGCTTATCCTTCGCATAAGGATCATTCGATATAGGTGTTATCTTCCATGTTCACTGTACCAAACCTGTTTGGTGCGTGACAACAGGCACGTTAACACCTGCAAACGGAATGGAACATGTCAGAATGCGCCAAAATGGATCGAAGTCTCGAAACTCACTGAATACACACAAGATCGTGAAGCCCGAGCTCACCGGTCACTGCAAATGGGTTAGCGCAGGCAGTATCATCGTGTACATACCACTGAGCGTGCCAATCAACAATTCAAGTTGAATGTTCATCTTTGGATGAGTTGATGGTGAGGTGGAGCAAGTTGCAGGGAGCATTGGGGGCAAGAAGGTCAACGATGGGGTTGGAAACCATGATGAACAGAGCGGTGACGTGGATGGCACAACGAGCGGCAGCAGCATTGACTCGAAACAAGTCAAAACAGCGCTGCTGGCTGCAGACAGTCAGTATACATGCTACAGGTCGAGAGCCCAAGGGAATGGCTCACCTTTGCCGTCCAAGCCACCCATCCAACCCGCAGACTGACCGTACAGACCTGCTAGATGGCAACATTGACGCGGATCACTCAAGATTGAGCGAATAAATGACAAAAAGGTCAGCCAAACACAACAAGCCAAAACGACTCACCAGATACGCACCAGCACAGCACAGCCACCTGACATCCTCTCGCAACACTCCAACAGGGTCATTGGACCCATCCGACAATGCGGTCGAATCAAATTTGCACCTACAAACATCAGCCCAATGCAAAACGGTGAAACAGCCTACCTGAGACACGATCTGATCACACAGCCATGTGGGGACAACCTGCAACATTTGTATAGGGTCCATAGACACAAGTGTCAATGCGGACAGCGGAAAACGTGATCTACAAACATCAGTCGAATGCCAGAAGATGAGAAGACTTACCAAGGGCTCTACAAGCCCACATTCACCTCCTCCCATGCGATGTGGGCGATCCCTCATGATCCACGCCCATTGGACATCTTCTATACAGCCTTCAGAAGTTGAAGAAGAACCTGCAAAATGTTAGCCGCTGTCACGCACCAAACAGGTTTGGTACAGTGAACATGGAAGATAATGCCTATATCAAATGATCCTTATGCGAAGGATAGGCACAACAGACCCTCATCATAGCCATCTATCACACAAGAAGACTATTCTGATGCAAGAGATGAATGCCAACGCTGACAGTCATCCCTCACACAAGAACCATCAAGAAGCAGAAGAAACTGAAGGAATAACATCATTATGGTATGAGAAAGGAATGCACACCTCTGCAGTCCAACTCCCATATCAGAATGGTCAAAGAAGCCGAAGAATTGATGGAGAAATGAAGGAGAAAGAGAAGAAATGATTTTTAGTGCCCAAATGTCATTTTTAGGCACCCAGTGCCGGCATTCCGATATTTTGAATAGCTCCACCATTTCTTAAGCTATCGGGCACATGACTATACTGTCAGAGAGCCTAGAACGTGGTCTATCTGCCTGTCAAGTTCCGACGCAAATCCATTCATTTCCCACGGAGATATTCCCCCTGCAATCCAGACGTTTGTCTCATCACTCACTATGGAGTCTGTATTTTCTCTGGATTGTTTCTCTGCTATTGCTGCAGATCTCCACTATGTCCTGCTCTTAGGACAGCCTCTCCCAGAGTTCCCGTGCACTGTCTGGCACATATCTTCCCAGCCTGCTCCCTCAGTCCCCCTTGTTCTCGGCCAGCACGTTCTCCTTGTCAGTCCTGCATCAAGGATGTACTTTGGTCATCTCAGGTCTATTGTCAAGCTTGAAAAGTCTTCTCTGGTCGTCTCTGTGTCCCCTGAGCCCTCAGCCTATGGTCCCTTCCTCCCAGATACTTGCCATATCCATCTTCCTCTGTTGTTCGTCTCACTTCCCTGGATGCGTCGAATTCAGTACTCTGTCCGCTTCCCCACTTTCAGACAGCATCCCTCAGCACCATGACAGTTATACCCCCCCACTTTATAGTGCTGTTAGGAAGAAGAACCCTCTCTCATTCTTTCCCAGAAGAGAGCTCATCAAGGGAGCCCATGGTTGCACTTCAGTGGCACTAGAACATATGCACTATACCTTAGTGTATGCTGACCCCCCCAGAGACCTCTGGACCCCTGGTACTCTTCTTGTGGCTGTTCTGTCTCGGATCAATTCCCCTATTTATCCCAGGTCTTCCCTATTGTTCTCCCATCAAATTCCTGATGGTACACAGCCTCCCATCAAACTTCTTGGGCAGTGCATCAATGACTTCTTCTGCTGTGCAAGTGACTTATCCCTTGCTTACTGATGCTCTCCTGTCATCAGTATTACTCTATCCCTTTCGCATTTTTGGTATATTACTCAGCTGATGACCCACTCCCTTACCAATCAGTCTTGTCATGCAGCTTACTCATTCCTTTACTCAGCAGTTTATTCATGCTCCCTATGCTTACTCATTCCTGCTTATGCCTTGCTTACTGATCGCTTACAAACCCCTTACAAAGCTCTTACCAATCCCTTACCAATCCTTGACAAATTCTGCTTATTCCCTTCTCTTTTTGTACTTCAATGCTGTGTCCCCCCATGTATTTAAACCCCTGGGCTCAGCCCAGTGAAAAAAGACCCAATAGCACAAAATTATCCCTCTCTCAGACTCTCTCAATCAGTATCCCCTCAGCTCTTTGAGTCTTGTAGGCTTCAGTGAAGGTCTAAAGACTCTGTTATTCAAGTTTTATTCAATCTATTCAAGTCAAAGTCTTTCTCTAGGCTCAAGTGGAGTCTAGCCTGTCAATCCTTCATATCCCATTGCCCCTGGACGTCAGGAGCCCCCTTGCCCCTCTGCTGCACCAATCTCTAGGTGTAGTATCGCTACTTCAGTCCCAGTCAACTCAATCCCCACTTTGACACTTCCTAGGCTTTAGGAAGAGTCTAGACCCCTATCCCCTTCGTCCTCTATTACTCCTGTACCCCAGGAGTATCCTGCATCACTGTCTGCATCACCCCATTGGTGTAGATCCCCTTCCCCCCTCCTCAGCATATCCTCTCTGGACACCACAGAGGCAAACCACCACTCGCACTTTTTCATAGTCCTTTGTTGGTGTTGTGTTTGGGTTGTTGTTTTGACCTAAACCCACACTTTGACTCACACCGCGACGATGACAAGTCTATCACATCAAATACACACCTGAGTGCAAACAGATCAACAATGCACAACGCATTCATCACAACCACATGACTTACCAAATCTGGTAACAACATTGCAGTCACTCAAACCTTCGCATCAAAAGCCTCGGACTCTTGAGCAATGGACTACATTCATTTGGAACCATTAAGTACACATTCATTTGACTTTTTACACCTTTGGTTTCATTTATTTTTCTACTGTCCCTACTAACACATGCTGTTTAAGGGAGTGTGTTGAAAGTTAACCAGCATGTGTTACTGGTACTTCAGCGCGTGACCGCACGATGCTTACATAAGAATTTCGAGCCCACTATACACAGTATCTATTTTCTATTAGTCCCTCAGTAGCTTGAACATCTACTGAGGGTAAGTAGTCCATTACACACTCATTTCTACACATACTCCCTTGTAGTAGTTACTACAGGTACTACTCTAATATAGTAGCTTGAACATCTACTGAGGTTACTACAGGGTTACCAATTTCCTACCACAGCTTCTGTCCTTTAGGTCCACTGTAGCAACCCCCCAACACACTTTTTCCAAGAAGCCTTAGTTATTGGATATCTCTTTTTCATGGACATACCTAGGTCCTGTCTGTTGGACTATATACTGAGGGGACTAATCTGGCTGGGTGCACTGTACAGGGATGGACACCTGAGGTACCGTCATACCAATGGATTGTCGATGCAACCACCACCATCAGCAACAGGAATGATGACCCCACCACAGATGACAGACAATGCAGCCACCACCACCAGCATCAACAGTGACCCCACCAGCCACCACCTGCATCAACAATGTGACCACCACCACCAGCATCAACAGCATGGGCACCAGTGATGACACCCACCAATGCAACAGGTGTTGATGACAACAATGACAACAAATTTATTACTTAGTTATTTAGTACTTGTATGATTTGACTCAATCAAACTTATTCATCTTATTAGTTTTGTGTGATCTTGAGTTTTTTTATTGGTGTTATTGCTACTATACTCTACTGAATTTATTGCACTTGTACTGGATTGACTGGAGTACCTGTCATGATTGTGGAAGCCTGGGCCAGTCTGTCATTGCTGTGTAAGCCTGGGCCAGACTTGCCAAACTAGGTGCTTGGCTAAGCAAAAGGGCTGGTTTGCTGATGTAATGATCAAGATTTGTGAGCTTGTCTCAGAGAGAAGTTACCATTGAGGTGCTCTGGGGTGATCCCCAGCTCATCCTCTAGCTCATCTAGTGGATTATACTTATCATCTATTGGCTGAGGCTCATTGGAAGGGTCCATGGTGATCTGGTAGTGGAATGTCAAGGTGTGGAAACAGGAGGAGCATGCTGGAGGCAGGGTATCCTGTGTCATTCCCAATTTGGAAGCATGCAACTTGCGAGTCAAAAAGATTCATGCAATCTCATTATACTTGGGAATGACTGTAATATGCAGCACAATCTTTTCAGGGCTTGTTCATATGATTCCATGACAATATTTAATTTGATGTATCTACCCTCCCCTTAATTGGCACCCTAGCCCAACATCATACATTGCAATAATATCCTAGTAGCTAGTGAACCCTATCAACTGATGACAAGTCATCTGGGGCCCTCTGTCTGCTGGCCCATGATACTTGGCTTATTTTCACCCTTGGGTGGCCATGTAAGACAGCCTAAGTGGGTGCATGGGCTTCAAAAAGAGTAGTGCAAGAGTAGTGAAAGCATAGCAAAGAAGTGTAGTAGAAGTCTATCAAAACAATGTAGGAAAAGTGTAATGTTGATTTGGAAAAATGAGTATAGGCAAAAAGCATAGTGGAAGTGATGTGTAGTGTTTGATCTGATTTTGTGCAAATCATGGATACCTTGCAAAACATACCATCTGATCTGCACAAATGACACATAGCAGGAAACCATGATTTGTGCAAATCAGTGTGTATGGTGTGTGCAAGTCAGAGGGTTTGGTTTTGCGCAAATCAATGGGTATGTGATTTGTGCAAATCAGAGGGTATGGTTTTGCACAAATCAGTGTGTATAGTTTGTACAAATCATACAAACCATGATTTGTGCAAATCAGTGCATATGGTGTGCACAAATCATGGTTTGTATGATGTGCACAAATGAATGGGTATGGGGTTTGCACAAATCAGTGGGTGTGTAATTTGTGCAAGTTTCTTGTGAAAATCTCTTATTTTGCACTAAATAGTGGATCAAATGTTGGGATAACCCTGTCCAACCCTAACCAACTTAACAAATAGATATAGAATAACTAATTATCCTCAGGAACAGGTGTGTAACATCTATGCCAAACAGGGCCATGAGCCATCTTGCTCAAATCAAGCTCAGGAATACCTCTTGGAATTATCAGATGTGTCCATGGAGTATAGAGAAACAATTTATGGTATGATGGAGGCACCCACAGCAACAGTTTTCCATTGGGACCCACAATCCAGCCATCATTCTGCAGATGAATCAGGTCTCGATAGTCCACATTGACATTGGACATGTTAATGAAAAGACTCTGAGCATCATGGAGTGCATGTGCAGCTGAAGATGAGAAGTGGATTGGTGAGAGTGTACTTGAGAGGGAATTTGTGGTTTGCTCTTCAAGGGTGTTGCCCACCTGCCCACCTGTCTGTGCATCCCAAAGTCGGATTGTCTTATCATCTGAACCTGACACAATGTGCCTTCCATCTGGTGAGAATGCAACTGACTGGACTGAGGAGGTGTGCCCTTGGAGGGGGTTGCCCACCTGGCCACCTGTCTGTGCATCCCAAAGTTGGATTGTCTTATCCCAAGAACCTGACACAATGTGCCTTCCATCTGGTGAGAATGCAACTGACTCGACTGAGGAGGTGTGCCCTTGGAGGGGGTTGCCCACCTGCCCACCTGTCTGTACATCCCAAAGTCGGATTGTCTTATCTGAAGAACCTGACACAATGTGCCTTCCATCTGGTGAGAATGCAACTGACCAGACTGAGTCTGTGTGCCCTTGGAGGGGGTTGCCCACCTGCCCACCTGTCTGTACATCCCAAAGTCGGATTGTCTTATCTGAAGAACCTGACACAATGTGCCTTCCATCTGGTGAGAATGCAACTGACCAGACTGAGTCTGTGTGCCCTTGGAGGGGGTTGCCCACCTGACCACTTGTCTGTGCATCCCAAAGTTGGATTGTACAATCCCAAGAACCTGACACAATGTGCCTTCCATCTGGTGAGAATGCAACTGACCTGACTGAGTCTGTGTTCCCTTGGAGGGGGTTGCCCACCTGGCTACCTGTCTGTGCATCCCAAAGTTGGATTGTCTCATCCAAAGAACCTGACACAATGTGCCTTCCATCTGGTGAGAATGCAACTGACTGGACTGAGGAGGTGTGCCATTGGAGGGGGTTGCCCACCTGGCTACCTGTCTGTGCATCCCAAAGTCGGATTGTACAATCCCAAGAACCTGACACAATGTGCCTTCCATCTGGTGAGAATGCAACTGACTGGACTGAGGAGGTGTGCCCTTGGAGGGGGTTGCCCACCTGGCCACCTGTCTGTGCATCCCAAAGTCGGATTGTCTTATCCCAAGAACCTGACACAATGTGCCTTCCATCTGGTGAGAATGCAACTGACCAGACTGAGTCTGTGTGCCCTTGGAGGGGGTTGCCCACCTGCCCACCTGTCTGTACATCCCAAAGTCGGATTGTCTTATCTGAAGAACCTGACACAATGTGCCTTCCATCTGGTGAGAATGCAACTGACCAGACTGAGGAGGTGTGCCATTGGAGGGGGTTGCCCACCTGACCACCTGTCTTTGCATCCCAAAGTTGGATTGTCTTATCCTCTGAACCTGACACAATGTGCCTTCCATCTGGTGAGAATGCAACTGAGTTGACTGAGGAGTGCCCTTGGAGGGGGTTGCCCACCTGGCCACCTGTCTGTGCATCCCAAAGTCGGATTGTCTTATCCCAAGAACCTGACACAATGTGCCTTCCATCTGGTGAGAATGCAACTGACCTGACTGAGTCTGTGTGCCCTTGTAGGGGGTTGCCCACCTGACCACCTGTCTGTGCATCCCAAAGTTGGATTGTACAATCCCAAGAACCTGACACAATGTGCCTTCCATCTGGTGAGAATACAACTGACAAGACTGGGCCAGTGTGCCCTTGGAGGGGGTTGCCCACCTGACCACCTGTCTGTGCATCCCAAAGTCGGATTGTACAATCCCAAGAACCTGACACAATGTGCCTTCCATCTGGTGAGAATGCAACTGACCAGACAAAGTCTGTGTGCCCTTGAAGAATCTGTTGATTCCTGGGCCAGTCATCCTGTTGTCCTACAGCAACTTGTGCAATTCCTGCAAACCTTTCCATCTGAGATCTTGCCAATATTGACTTTGATGGTGAAAATGGCAATGCTGACAAGTACAGGTGTGGTGTGCTCTTGTCAATGATCCCAGCAAAGTTCTCCACAAATTTGATCCCATCCTTGATGAACATCAAGAGTTCTTCATACCCCATTCTTCTGTGCTAATTCAATGTTAGTGGGATGACATTCCATGTTGCACATGAATAGACTCACTTGCAACCATCCCTCAGCAGAGATCAGTGCCTTACAGGCCTCCCTAATCAACTTTGATACACCAAGGGCCTCCAACCAAAATAACATCTGTTCTCCAGTGACAAGCCCCCTCACTAATTGTGCCAGGTCTGGATCAAATGGTGCACCTTGGAGATGGGTTGCCCAGAATCGACACGAATACAACAGATGTGGTGGAATGTTGTCTTCGACCCTCTTTTCCAAGTCTGCCACCTCTGAGTTGGAGATGTATGATGTTTCCAGTTTGCAGATGTTGAAATGAAGGCCAGCTTGCATGACAGAAAGTGAAGCAACAACAAGATTATGGTGTGCATCACCCTGCTGAATAAAGAACTCTCCACTTCGCTTTTCATCGAGCAAAAAATCATAGAACGAAGCATGCAGGGGGCGGACAGGAGTAGATACCTCACTGACACCAGCAAGTAGTGATGCCATGAAGTTGAGGATAAATCCTACAGGATAGCGGTCATCCTCCCGGGGAAACCTGTCACGCATAAAGTCCAATGCACTGATAGGGAGCGGCTCCTTCAACCACAGGATCTGCCGCATGACCGAACGAAAGTCCCGGCGATCATCGGAACCTCGGAAAAGATCCTTCAAAAATGTGATATACATTTCGTCGAGAAGAGTCCTTCCATCGCCAGGAGCATGAGACATGATTTGATGAAAACGGTCCTTCGGGATCACCCCGATTCGGGGGGACATGAAGTCGCATGCCAGACGTGCCCATTCGAATACCCCACCTGATTTAGCAGCGAGCTGTTGGAAACTTTCGTCGGAGAACGGGTCACGAAGACTTTTCAGGCGGGTAGAAACATAGTGATGAATGTCGCGCATGGTCAACTCCGTACCAATGGCATCGAGCGACCTAGCATAGATATGTGGACTGGCGTTTAATGCCTCCCCAATGTCCACGAGTGGCCGAGAAGTCAGGAGAATCCGGATGTTTGTGGGAAGTTCCGCGCCGTAGGTAGCAAGGACCTCAAGAACAGTCACCCTCGTGCGCTCCGCACCACTCTCATCCAAAGCATCAATGACCACCACTACATTTCCAGTCAGGGAACCCTTCAATTGGGAAAGGGGTTCGAGAATGAGTTTGTTCCACTGTGCTGCGATGTTTGTCGAGTCCCTCAATGAATGGTTGCTGGTTGTCACCTCAACCAGAAGGGGTCGCAAACGGAGGTCGCGATGAGCCAAGTCACGCACGATGGTGGGGAAGAGCTTCGTATGGAGTTGTTCGTGGTGTCTAACGCGACTGAAACAGAAGCACGATCCGAGCATGCCGAGGTTCTGGGCCTGCCGAGCAACTGTGTGCGCTATGGCTGATTTCCCCTTTCCAGCCTGTCCGTAGAGCCAGAAGATGCGCGGTGTAGAGGCGTCTGTGTTGTTGATCCAGTCAACAATTTCATTCAAGATCTCGATTCTCGTGCCATCGAGGCACTTCTTCGCCTCGTTGAGTCCAACTCCGTCCGCACAGGTCAAGCAGTTAGAGCTAAGATCTTCGTATATCTGTTTGATGCCATATTGGGTATCTGGAATTGGTCGATCTCGAAGCTCTTGCATCAACTTCTCTAACTTCCGGGTATAGTTGACGACCTTGGTCGTTGTCTCAAAGGGAACACTCTTCCCGAGCCACGACCCTATGAAAAAGATGAGTTTCATGAAGACTACAGGAATAGGTGGCGTACAGAAAGTTTTCGTTTCCGAATACTTTGTGATGAACTGCGCGCATTCCTGTACGGCTTGGGCGATCTCCACTAGGACGTCTTTCGTCGCATTGATCTTCGATGAAGACCTGTTTTCCAGGACGAGCTCATACGTTCGTTCGATGGTAGTGACGAGGCCCTCCATAGATGCGTCGACACTCGCGTGCGACAGCATCAGCTGTCCAGATTCCCGTTAGTCGAGGACATCGGGCGTGATCAGTGCATACCTTGGAGGCCCTGTTCAGTGCACTCAAGGCGATCTGAGCGTGTGGATGGATCTATGCGTGATCATCAGTCAAGCTTCACCGTCTGCCATTGGGATGACAAACTCCAATAATGCCATTGATGACCGAACTGAAAGTACTAAGCGTTTGGCGATATCCAGTGCCTACGAAACCAGGCACATTAACAGCAATCTCCGCTGGGCCAGGAATGGGGTCCATAGGTGCGTCCTGCGTGTGGCCGAGTACTGTTGGAACAGGTTGGATATCGCCTAGCACCTGGTGGGATCGATAAGCGCCAGCAATACATGGCTGCATGTGCACGGACCTCGTGGGTAGTAGCAGCACGTCCTTCCACCGTGGTTTCTCCAGGACCGGTGGAAGTGATTACAACGGCCCTAGCGTCTTCAAGGTCAATCGCCATGGACTGGATGTGGTTCACCGCATGGAAACTCTTCAGATCCAGCTCGCGGATGCGTAGATAACATCATACCTCTTCAAACACAGCAGATGACCCTTCTTGCCCTACTGAAGTGGCAGAGTTAGAGACAAATGAATCGGAAGGGCGTGGTGGTCCCTCAGCCTCTTGCTGTTGTCTGCGCTGGGACCTAGTCAAGACCCTCGGCCCCCCAGAGGCAGAGGGAGTCAGGTAAGGAGAATGCTGCAACGACATCAGAGTCCCCCCTCGTGTGGTGTGGGATTTGCATACCCTGCGTTGGCTGGATTGGCTGTCTGCAGTCTTGCGGTTCTTCTTTGGCATCGCTGGTGAAGTTATACGTTGAGAGGATGGTTTGGTCTTACAATTAGCAGGTCGAGAGGGCAAAGGGAGAGCGAACCGCAGTTAACTCCACCGCCTTGAGGCATCCACGGTCTGCTCCGAATCCGGTCCGCCACCCGCATTGCATGTGGTAGCGCTGGTTGTGGACCTGCCAGGCGCCGGAGCCTCTCGTCCCAAGCACATCGTCCTTCGCCCCACTCACTGGAATATTTCATGCGCCCCTCCGCCTTTGTTCCTCACGCTCACCTGTGTTCTCCTAGCCTGTTTCCCTCCCCAATTGGACCAGTACGGCCTTGTCCCCCACATCCCTGCGCTTGCTGCCTTCATATCGTACTATCCTGTACGACTCACAAAGTGGGTCACATCCTGCTATCGTTGTGCCCCTCCTCCATCATGGATGCGTTCAGTACCCTGGTCACTCAGCATTTACTGCTACTCCCTACTAGTTCCTCAGTAGTCTCCAAAGCCTGACGGAGATGTCACTTCGTTTTCCCACCCATCAGTGCAATACACACATTTCCCTATCAGTTACTATACATTGTTACGAATCTTTTGATCAACCTGAGACTCACGAGGACTGGCGACCAGCTTACTTGAATATGGAACACTCGTGTTTACGGCGATCGCGATGCAAGTACTGGTTAGACATATTCTGATCTGATCGCAGTTCAGCTTCCTTGCTATTCGAACCATCGATACATCACCGTTCTCCCGTAGCCCGTCTGCCTTTATATACCCACCAGGCTTCTTCCGAGCTCGTGTTGCAGTCTCCTACTGACCTCGCCCAGGATGACCTCCAGAGAGGCAATCACGAGGGGAGATGAAGCACGAGTTCAAACGCGCATTCAATCCATTAGAGGTGCACCTTCTCCGTCTCTCAGTCGACACCCGCTCGTGGGACGCTCGTAGGTGTTCGGGGTCTCCTTCAGCATTATTGGCCTCCTCCCATCCATTGCGTATGTCTCATCCATTTTACCATCGAATTACAGTAAGCAAACGTGTACAGCTCTGTTCTTGTCTGCCCTGCCGAATGGTGGCGCGTCTGCTATGGTGTGGGGGGTATGTATTGCATCGTGGTACCTTTTGGAGAGTGGAGATGCTGAAGTGAAGCCATCCCAGTGGCTTGTAGCCTCGCTTTTCATTCTCTGTGTCGGCTTGGCCATGGTGGAGCTTGGCTCCTCTGCACCGACGTCTGGTGGTGTGTAAGTGTTCTGTTGTAAGGGAATCTAAATTGCTTTTGACGTCCGACGTCTGTAGCTCTCCTACTGGACGCACGCTCTCCCCTCACCTCACTGACGAAACTTGCTCTGCTGGATCGTTGGATGTACGAATTTTGTCGCCGTTAGGTCTACCCGCGTGACACTATTCGGTGCGTAGACGCAAACACGATCGGGAATATTGCGTCGATCAGTGAGCTGGATTTTACTTTATCTTCCAAGATGTCTACTGACATGCACTTGATGAAGCCTTTGTCGACTGGGGCTGTGCCGTCCAAATCAATGCTACCACAAGCATCGGATGCGGCCAAACATTTATCGCAACCCAAGCACAAACCTAGTACGCCGGTATTTCTTCTACTCTCCTCGTCAACTTCACGCTATCGTCAGTGGCATATACCTTGCAGTCCTTCTCACCCATGGCAATGTGTGCCCCCTTGCAACAGCCACGCTTGCCAGGCGGAAGACACTATGTTACCATCTACGTCTTGTGCGTATCTTCTAGAATCTCAAAAGCCGTCTTGATGTCGACCTTGCATATGGTCAGTCTTTGCTTAGTGGTGATAGCTGCCCTCCCAGTCACAACGCCAAAAGAATATAAGAACACCGCCAGCTATGCCCTCGGAAACCGTACGTTTTCTCTCACATCTGTGAATGTCGTGCAAATGAACTGTCTCATCTCGTGCATAGTTGATGGCTGGCCAAATGGCTTTGCGTTTATCATGTCCTTCATGACCCCCCTTTGGACAATCTGTACGTATATGCAGACATGTTTCGGCGTGGTTATCTGATGCTGATTATCTGCAGGTTTGTTCGACTCTGCTGGAAGCCTCAAACGCTGCCATCGCTATCCCATAGGCAATCGTGCGTCCCGCGTCCCCTGGTTCCCACCAGACTCTGACCATCCACAGGTCGGCTCCATCGCTATTTCTGGCTTCCTCGGAATAGGTGTGTCCCATCCGTCCAAGTTTCCTCACATCGTGCATCCTTCTCACTTGCCTTGCATCTCAGCCATTAATATCGCACTTGCGTTCTGCATGGGCACGGATATCGAGTACCGAGGCACCCTGGCACTCTGGTCGTTCGTCGTCGCAGCACAGTACGTCTATTCTTCCATTCCTTGTATGTCCCTTCTTATCACCTTTCCACTAAATACATGATGGGATCTAGCATGGTGATGTCTCCTAGACTGTACCAACCGGAGCAACGCCATACTAACGTGGCCGACCCTTCTCTGGTAGGTCCTCGCAACCTCACATCAATGCTTTGCCTTCTCGCAGGACGGCGCACACCATCCCTTACCGCATGAGCAGCTACACCGGAACGCCAGTCAACACCCTCTGGTTCTCCGTCGTGATGGTGGCTCTCTTCGGCGCACTCACATCTGCGGGTGCTCAGGCGACGAACGCCGTGTTTGCGGTAGCGATTGCGGCTCTCTACGTTTCATACGCGATACCTATCGTAACACATTTCATGTTTGAAAACGATTTCAATCCTGGGTCATTCGACCTAGGTGCCTTTGTAGGTGCCTTCTCCCCTTTCTCACTCGCTCTTGGCGTTGGTGCTGACATTATATCCACAGAGTTTACCCATTGGCTTCGTCGCAGTGGCGTTCATGGCGTCCTTGACCATCATTTTCATGTTCCCCACATCCCCTGGGGCAAATGTTACTTCTATGAACTACACCGTAGTCGTCCTGGGCGGCGTGCTCCTGCTCTCACTTGCATGGTACTACTTCCCCATGTATGGGGGTGTGCATTGGTTCACTGGATAGGGAACACAAGGAAGCTGGGTCGGATGCAACTTCAGTGGATAGAAAGGCGATAGGGGAGACGAGCGTGGTGGAGGTCATATAGTGTGGGGGCATTATAACCAGGCTCAACACGAAGCATCTCTGTAGCAATGTAGGCTGGTCTGTCTTTCTATGAATATAATTTCTCGACAATACCTCTGTGTTATATAAAACATAAGATTACCCCTCCCATGTTGACTCTGGGAAATCAGAATGTGCAAAGCTTGATCACCATCGTTACACCTAGGATCAATCCAGATCCTCAAGGCCAGTCCCAGTAGGGAGATCAAAGCCAGCAGCATGGAGCAGTATGGCAAACTAGACGGAGCCATCCGCCATCCGCCATCAGTATCATAACAAGCCAGGTGACAAAGAGAACAGGACATACCTGCACCTTGCAGATGGAGCGGACCTGGAATAAATCGTACCCTGGCCTGTCGCTAATGTCGCCTGCCACAACATTCTGTTAAGACCCTTATGGAGGCATGGTTAAGGGTAACCCACCGCTGTTGTGGTACATGGGATCAGCGACTGGAAAGAGCACTAGTCAGCCGATAGGTTTATCTACAACGGAAAGGGAATCTCACTCCGCCCTGCACGCTCATAGAAGTGCGTTGCAGGGAACCCCTGCTCGTGGAACGACTGAAATAATAGTTGGTCGTGAGTCCGTACATACACATAGCGACAAACAGCAAAAAGGAAGGCGGGTACACACCTGATGGTCACTACAGCATGCTGGAGTAAAGCCAACGTTGAGCTCCGGACTATAGATGGCCGAAATATTGGCAGCAAGCTGCGCGACCTCGGGTGTGCCTATGCTGAAGAGGTAAATAAGGGTGAGCGTGCTGTTCGCACACGAGCCTGTCACCCACGATTTTGGAAGCCCCAGCTGTGGAGGCTCGCGCGACACACGGTATGCCAACATGTCCGCCTGAATCATCAGCGTAATGTTGGCGCCCTTTTCGCGCAGCTCCTCTGCAGCAGAAATGCCATTTTCAGATAATGGGTCATCCGAATGCGGACGAACATACTCGCATATGCCCTGGATCTGACCAGGCCCTGCTCTTCCCCTGCGAACGCGACCAGTTCAACATTGCTCCTGAAGGTAATCCAGGTTTGCTTGATGCGCCGTGCAATGCTGAGAATCGAGATCGTTCCCGAGCCATCGTCCTTTCCGCCAGGTGCCTGCATATATGCATTCAATGTGTCAGCGAGCGCAGCCTAAAGTATCTGTAGATGTTTGAACTCGCCCGCTCTGAACCAAATGAGCTACATGAGTCATAGTGCCCCGAAATGAGGACAACTTTCGACGTATCTGTCGTGGCATTGTATTGACTGTATATGTATCAGACAAGCGCGTCGTCCAGACTGAAAGGCCCACCAGATCGCATTTGGTGCAAAGCCCACCTCGAATGCCATTAACCTGCATGTTGCACCGGTTTGCTCGAATTGTTGCTTGATCCACCTGGCAGCGACCCTCGAACCTTCATGAAACGAGTGCCTCGACACGATGCCTGACTCTCCGTCCTCGTTAGTAAGGAAGCATATATCCTTTCCCAGCTGCTCCACCTATGATGCCTGCAACGAGCGGGTCGAAGCGAAGGGACGCAAGGAGGTCACGAACGCGTTTCACAGCAGTTTCTGGGACGAGGAGGAACGACACCGGCGATGCAGGGATCGGAGCTGCTTTCCAGAAACGGGGAAGATATGTGGTCAGGGAATCTGCAGCGCGTTCGTCAGGAACGGCGAGGATAACAAAGTGATCGCTGCGATGGATGAGAGACGTGCTGTGGTCGAACAAAGTAGTCTGTGGACCCGTGGAGATAGGTTCATGGGCCCCGTGGAACTGGCTGAGGAACTGAGCGACTTCGGATTTGGGATTTGGATTCGAGAGTGCGGAGAGAGTCGTCGACGGATGATTCCTGGATCCAGACGAGGTGTTGCTGATCCGGGAGTACAGAGGAACGAAGAAGCCCCCATGCGAAGAAGCTGGGAGGCGACATCGGAGAGTTTGAAGAGCGACCGTTGACCAAATATTCCGTAGAAGTTGTCAGCCCATGCTATTCCTTCCAGAACATTGTTGTTGTCTGCCACATGCAAGATGGTGAGAAGAGCGATGGCCAGGTGTTGCTGCACTCAGCATCATCGTCCATGGTGCAGGCAAAGGTGCCTGGGCAGGTCCGTCGATTGCTCTGGCTGCACGAATTCCATTCCTTCAGTCGTTACTGGCGCTTCCGATGGCATTGGCAAAGAATTCGCGCTACAGTTGGCGTCTGCGGGGTTCAACGTCCTTGTTGCCCGTAACCAAGCCATGCTGTCCAATGTCGCAGATGAAATTGGTACGAGTGTTCCAGATCCATCTCACATGAGACATATCTTTCATATTTCATCCACCCGTGTCAAGCCAAGCGGACTGCTGGAAAGGTCGAAAGCAAAATATACCTGATTGATTTTGCGAGCAAACTTCCTATAGTGTTCACCTGACGCATTCGTAGTCAATAATGTGGGCAAGTCCCATGTGATGCCGACATCCTTTGTAGACACCACCGAACAAGAGAGAACGAGGACATCATGACTATTAACGTGGATGGCAGCATGACCCACGCGGTTCTCCCGGGGATGATTGAACGGTGAGTTGTATTGTCTCCTGTTCACGCAACGGGCTCACGAAGCTGGGATTTCTTGTTCGCCGTCTCGGAATTCCGGGTTGATCCTCAGCCTTGGAGCAGATTCCCTCGCAGATGCTTGCGACATACTCGGGCACCAAAATATTCGTCACCACATTCGCCAGTGTATTTGCGGAAGAAGTCAAGGCATAGAACATGACTATTCAGTATCTCAACACCTACTTCGTTGTACGCGCGCTCCTATACCGGCCGTCAATGCCTTGCAGCAAGTACTCACTCTCCCGCCCCACCAAGTGTCGAATATGTCCAAGATCACCAAATCGTCGGCTATGGTTCCTATCCCGTCTGCATACATTCTTGCATCATTGGGTAAGATTGGGCTGGCTTGCGGAGCCGCGATGACAGACCGCCCGAACACCTCACCGGGTTTTGGAGTCACGCGTTACTCAACTACATCATCCATGTAATTGGATGGAAGGCATTGTTCATTTCGTACACCCACCGATTACACAACGACATCCGTCGTCGGGTGCTTAGGAAACGCGAGAGGGAAGCCAAGAAGCAGTAGGTAGGCTTTCTTTTCGTTTTGGCGACCTGATACGCTCCTTGACATGTTTCGCCCATTCAATGATTGCTTTTTCCTGTTCTGTGCGATGTGACGTAGCGGGTGTATGTACTCACGGAAAATACATAGAGAACTAGTCCTGGATACGCTACTAGCATCTGGAATACAAAACTTGCTTTTCCTATCGAGGTTTGCGCTCACGGATGGAAGGAAAGGTCGAGGTTGGGTGCGCCATAGATAAGTGGATATGAGCCCTGAGGTCGT
The DNA here is from genome assembly GCA_037178675.1 of Scleroderma bovista. Lineage (NCBI taxonomy): Eukaryota > Fungi > Basidiomycota > Agaricomycetes > Boletales > Sclerodermataceae > Scleroderma > Scleroderma bovista. The sequence goes on from JAYMGJ010000316.1 coordinate 21,339, forward strand.
GATGAATCGTGCCGGGTATCCGCCAAGGCCTGTGTAGCTGTCGAGCAGGAAAGTTTAGCGTCATAGCATCCCCCGTTTCTAACCGACCATGCGTTCTGTGCGTGCATACCTACAGAATGGGAGCAGGGCGGAGATGGTCGAGCGTTCATTGCAGCGAGGCGTTGCAAAGAGTGCCCTGGTCGTTATTGGTACGCTACTGGGTAGTTTGCATGGTCACTGCTCGAGATGGTGTCATGCAACGTGCTTTGGAATCATGGAGGGAGGTGATGTCCCAGAGGAATGAAGGTGTTGGGTATGTGGCAGAGAAATCATCCCAGACGAGGAGCGAGAGCGCGCAGTCATGATACAGAGAAAGAGGCTCGGAGAAATGAGGATGCACAACACTAGCACCGGCTCTGCGACGGCATGACGGGCACCAATGGGGAGGTTTCGAGCCTAAGGCAGGGGCAAAAAATGGCAGAGGGAGGAGAGGAGGGTGCACATGTGAATGGTGTGAATGGGGTCGAGCAGGATGCGGAGGCTGGGAAGGCAAGATGGGCACGGTGTGGGTGCTGGCCGAATGCGGTTGTGAGGCTGGTGATATGTCGGGGTGCACGAAGGCGGAAGAAAAAGGGCGGGATCGGGAAAGGTAAGCGACATAGGAAGAGTCAACGACTGCGACGGAGGATATCGACGAACCTCTACCTTCTTCAACGGACGAGTCGGATTCCCATTCTCACTTTCACTTTCCCCGCTTCGGGTGCGGGGGCGAACATGGATTCGAATACAGACGAAACAACATTGTCATTCGCAGAGTCTTCGCACTGCACGATCTACGCGCTGACAGAGAGATCGTGCTGGGGTGGGAATGAGACGATGGACATGTTACCTGCGTTGATGGAGAGCCCAGGGATGTTTGGGTGCGTCTCTTGTGTTAGTCAAGCAGGTCTGATGGCTCACCTACCCACTGAACGCGTCGCATCGTCCCGATCTCAACCAGTCGTGCTGGTCCAGTTGGCAGGTAGGCTAGGAAACCGATGCTAGGAGAATGCAAGTGAACGTGAGGAACAAAGGAGGGGCGCCGATCAGTGAGTACTTGAGTGGGCGAAGGACACTGGATTGGTTGCGGGTGGACCGGATTCGGACCAGGCCGTGGATGCCTCAAGGCCTCACCGTGAAGTTAACTGCGGTTCGCTCTCTCCCTTTGCCCTCTCCTACTTGTAAGACCAAATCAACGTATAACTTCACCAGCGATGACAAAGAAAAACCGCAAGACTGCAGACAGCCAGTCCGGTCAACCCAGGTCCCACAGCACATTTTGGGCACATTTGGGCGCTCTGGTGCCGTTTCAGCGTAGACGAAAGCAGGAGAGTGAGGGACTCCTACATACTCACGAGCCATTCGTCGCTAACCCTACCACCTCAGTGGGGCACGAAGGGCCATCTTCTGTGTTCGAGGAGGTACGATGTTATCTACGTATCCGCGAGCTGGTTCTGAAGAGTTTCCATGCGGTGAACCACATCCAGTCCATACCGACAAACGTTGAAGACGCAGACATGGATTCTATGCCTGGACCAGCAAACATCGAAATCGGTCTTGTAGACACTGCGATGACCCAGTTAGATACCACGAACACTGGATATCGCCAAACCCTCAGCACTTTCAGCACCGTCGTCAATGGCATCACTCGGGTCTGTCATCCCGGTTGCGGACGGTCAAGCTACTAATAATGGCGCATAGATCCATCCACATGCTCAAATGGCCTTGAGCGCATTGAACAGGGCCTCCAAGGTATGCATCGATCACCTCCGATACCCTTGATTAACGAAAATCTGGATAGTTGATGCTGTCGCAAGCGAGTGTCGACGCATCTATCGGAGGTCTTGTTACTGGAATCGAACGAACTTACAGGCTTATTCTGGAAAACAGCTCTTCATCGAAGATCAATGGGACGAAAGACGTCCTAGTGGAGATCGCCCAAGTCGTACAAGAATGCGCAGAGTTCGTCACAAAGTACTCGGAAACCAAAGCTTTTTGTACGCCATCTATTCCTGTAGTCTTCATGAGATTCATCTTTTCCACAGGGTCGTGGCTCGGGAAGGATGTTCCCTCGGAGACAACGACCAAGGTCGCAAACTATAACCGGAAATTAGAGAAGCTGGTGGTCGAGCTTCGAGATCAACCAATTCCAGACATCCAATATGGCATTCAACAGATCTACGAAGATTTTAGCTCGAATTGCTTGACCTGTGCGGACAGAGTTGGACTCAATGAGGCAATGAAGTGCCTAGATGGCACGAGAATCGAGATCTTGAATGAAATTGTTGACTGGATCAACAACACAGACGCCGCTACACCGCGCATCTTCTGGCTCTACGGGCAGGCTGGAAAGGGGAAATCGGCCATAGCACACACGATTGCTCGGCACGCCCAGAATCTCGGCATGCTTGGATCGTGCTTCTGTTTCAGTCGCGTTAGACACCACGAACAACTCCATACGAAGCTCTTCCCCACCATCGCGCGTGACTTGGCTCATCGCGACTTCCGTTTGCGACCGCTTCTGGTTGAGGTGACGGCCAAAAACCATTTGTTGAGGGACACGACAGACATCGCAACACAGTGGAACAAACTCATTCTTGAACCCCTTTCCCAATTGAAAGGTTCCCCCACTGGAAATGTCGTGGTGGTTATTGATGCTTTGGATCAGAGTGGTGCGGAGCACACGAGGGCGACTGTTCTCAAGGTCCTTGCTGCATACAACGCGGAACTTCCAACAAATATCCGGATTCTCCTGACTTCTCGGCCGCTCGTGGACATTGGGAAGGCATTAAACACCGGTCCGCATATCTATATCAGGTCGCTCGATGCCATTGATACCGAGTCGACCATGCGCGACATTCGCCTCTATGTTTCTACCCGTCTGAAGACTCTCCGTGGCACGTTCACCGGTGAAAATTTCCAACAGCTCGCTGCAAAATCTGGCGGGGTATTCGAATGGGCACGTCTGGCATGCGACTTCATGTCTCCCCGAATCGGGGTGATCCCGAAGGACCGCTTCCGTCAAATCATGTCTCATGCTCCTGGCGACGGAAGGACTCTTCTCGATGAAATGTATACCACATTTTTGAAGGATCTTTTCCGAGGGTCCGATGACCGCCGGGACTTTCGTTCAGTCATGCGGCAGATCCTGTGGTTGAAGGAGCCGCTCCCTATCAGTGCATTGGACTTCATGCGTGACAGGTTCCCTCAGGAGGATGACCGCTATCCTGTAGGGTTGATCCTCAACTTCATGGCACCATTGCTTGCTGGTGCCAGTGAGGTATCCATTCCTGTCCGCCCCCTGCATGCTTCATTCTATGACTTTTTGCTCGACGAGAAACGCAGCAGAGAGTTCTTTATTCAGCAGGGTGATGCACATCGTAATCTTGCTGTTGCCTCGCTTTCTGTCATGCAAGCTGGCCTTCATTTCAACATCTGCAAACTGGAAACATCATACATCTCCAACTTGGAGGTGGTAGACTTGGAAAAGAGGGTCGAAGACAACATTCCACCACATCTGTTGTATTCATGTCGATTCTGGGCAACCCACCTCCAAGCTGTGGCATTTGAGCAAGACCTGGCAGAATTAGTGAGGGGGCTGGTGACTGGAGAACAGATGCTATTTTGGTTGGAGGCTCTTGGTGTATCAAAGTTGATTAGGGAAGCCTGTGGGGCACTGATCTCTGCTGAGGGATGGTTGCAGGTAAGTTTATTCATGTGTAACATAGGATGTCATCCCACTAACATTGAATTAGCACAGAAGAATGGGGTATGAAGAATTGTTGATGTTCATCAAGGATGGGATCAAATTTGTGGAGAACTTTGCTGGGATCATTGACAAGAGTACACCTCACCTGTACTTGTCAGCATTGCAATTTTCACCATCAAAGTCAATATTGGCAAGATCTCAGATTGAAAGGTTTTCAGGAATTGCACAAGTTGCTGTAGGACAACAGGATGACTGGCCCAGGAATCAACAGATTCTTCAAGGGCACACACACTGGGTATGGTCAGTTGCATTCTCACCAGATGGAAGGCACATTGTGTCAGGTTCAGAGGATAAGACAATCCGACTTTGGGATGCACAGACAGGTGGCCAGGTGGGCAACCCCCTCCAAGGGCACACCTCCTTCATCAACTCAGTTGCATTCTCACCAGATGGAAGGCACATTGTGTCAGGTTCAGAGGATAAGACAATCCGACTTTGGGATGCACAGACAGGTGGCCAGGTGGGCAATCCCCTCCAAGGGCACACCTCCTCAGTCTACTCAGTTGCATTCTCACCAGATGGAAGGCACATTGTGTCAGGTTCAAGGGATAACACAATCCGACTTTGGGATACACAGACAGGTGGCCAGGTGGGCAACCCCCTCCAAGGGCACACCTCCTCAGTCTTGTCAGTTGCATTCTCACCAGATGGAAGACACATTGTGTCAGGTTCTTTGGATGAGACAATCCGACTTTGGGATGCACAGACAGGTGGCCAGGTGGGCAACCCCCTCCAAGGGCACACAGACTCAGTCTTGTCAGTTGCATTCTCACCAGATGGAAGGCACATTGTGTCAGGTTCAGAGGATAAGACAATCCGACTTTGGGATGCACAGACAGGTGGCCAGGTGGGCAACCCCCTCCAAGGGCACACCTCCTCAGTCCAGTCAGTTGCATTCTCACCAGATGGAAGGCACATTGTGTCAGGTTCTTGGGATGACACAATCCGACTTTGGGATGCACAGAGAGGTGGCCAGGTGGGCAACCCCCTCCAAGGGCACACCTCCTCAGTCCAGTCAGTTGCATTCTCACCAGATGGAAGGCACATTGTGTCAGGTTCTTGGGATGACACAATCCGACTTTGGGATGCACAGAGAGGTGGCCAGGTGGGCAACCCCCTCCAAGGGCACACCTCCTCAGTCCAGTCAGTTGCATTCTCACCAGATGGAAGGCACATTGTGTCAGGTTCTTGTGCTAAGGCAATCCAACTTTGGGATGCACAGACAGGTGGCAATGTGGGAAACACCCTTAAAGAGAAAACCATAAATTCCCTCTCAAGTACACTCTCACCAATCCACTTCTCATCTTCAGCTGCACATGCACTCCATGATGCTCAGAGTCTTTTCATTAACATGTCCAATGTCAATTGGGACTGCCGAGACCTGATTCATTTGCAGAATGATGGCTGGATTGTGGGTCCCAATGGGAAACAGTTGCTATGGGTGCCTCCCTCATACCATAAATTGTTTTTCTATACTCCCTGGACACATCTGGTAATCCCAAGAGGTATTCCTGAGCTTGATTTGAGCAAGATGGCTCATGGCCCTGCTTGGCATAGATGTTACACACCTGTTCCTGAGGATAATTAGTTATTTGAGACAGACATTGATTACTTGACCTTCCTATGATACCTGTGGTTTGAGGTTTTACCAGTGTAATGATCTCCTGCATCTCTTAGTGATACATTGTAGAAATGTGGTGTGCACAGGAAAGCTCTCACCTAATTCAGATTGCATGAAGGTATACAAATGTGTATGGTACTACATAAACTAAGTAATAGGATGGTGTTGAAATCCCTACTTGATCACTACCATTCTTTTGGTACTTACTGATAGTTTCCTTATTGGTGTGATGAGCATCCTTATGTAAGCATGGAGTATTTTCATCCGCTGGAGGATTCCTTTCACCTCAGTGTTCCAAATGAGACACTGAGGTAAGACATCTAGTCACCACTTTCTTTTACTTAGTACTAACCTACTTATTAGTTTGCCTCTGAGCTAGGTTAGTTATCATACAGATAGTGTTCCAAGATGAATCACTGAGTTGCCTCTGAGCTAGTTCCCTGTGCACGAGCCATCTAACAAAAGATGGGTGGTCACCATCATCACTTTGTTGGCATCCTCAGACCTTGGCAGTCATTACCATGATCATTGCCATCATCCATAAGGGCAGTTATCATGTTGATGGTTGTTGTCACCATCTGTCAGCAGTAGTTCTTGTCTCCCAGTAGTGGCATAGGACTTGGGTGTGCTAATCATTACATTGATAGTGGCAGTGGTGGTCGTTGTCATCGTGTTAGAACCATTTCCTCCGACGAACTCCGACGCAAGCGGAGTTAAGTACAAAGGGTTGTTGACGACAGGCGGAGGAGATGCGGAAGGGTTTGAGGACTTGGCTTCAGCGTATGTGCTGCGCCCTTGCGATACCTGCGTCCTTGTATTTCGGAGGACTAAGGGACAGAGAGACGGAGGTCCGACGAAGGTTGGAGTTGCCAGAAGGCAGAGGAGAACAGAGGAGAGTTCGCGGGAGGTATTCAAGCTGATATTCGAACTGAGGGACAATCCCCTCAGCGTGCGGAGTACTTATACTTTACATCGGGAATGTACAGTAACCGAGAAGCAGAGGGAAACATAGCGGAGACGTAGGTAAGAGTCTGCGGATGACAAACGGATGAGTAACATACACGGAACGGAGATCAGTGATAAGCGCAACGGATCAAAAGGTTAACGGATCACAGCTATGAGTAATCATATCTTAATCTAAAACGGGAACAAAGGAAACAGGAACAGAGACGGAACGGAAGCATACGATAACCGGAGGCATAGGCGCGGAACTATATACCAAAAGGAGACGGAGCGTCAATAGTCGGAGCGGAGATGGATACATAGCGTCGGAGGTGTGCGATTACGATCGGACTTGAGTTTACAACAGACTAGAGGCCTTGCGGAGTCACGAGGCGTCACGCGGTCATGACAGTATCCCCCCTTTAGGGCCTGAACCCTTGAGGGCCTTTGTGCATGTGGACTTCGCAGGTCTGGCATTGTTCTGCTGAGGTAAGCTTTTGATCGGAGTCCGGAAATTTAACGTGGGCGCGTATAAGAGTGCGACGCATGTTGTCCGCATTGTTCAAACACCTTGTCCTTCTACCACAACATGGCTTCCCAACACACCACACCCATCCCCGCCGAGAACCAGCAACGCGACTGGAAGGAAGCGGAAGACCACGAGCTGGTCACCGACTCTGAAGACGACGAGGCCGACGCAACGGTGAAGTTCGTGGAGCACGAGCGGAGAGAAGTAGCGAGGAAGGCGGCGGAAGCAGAGCAGTGATGAAAGGTAGAGGAGGCGCGAGCAGAAGTGCAGAGGAGGAAGGAGGTGCGTGGCGAACGCACTGTTCGCAAGGTAGTACTGACGCGAAGGCGACATGGCAGGCACGCAGGGCCGAAGAGGCTCGCAAAGCGGAGGAGGCGAGAGCAGAGGCGGCGCGCAAGGTGGAAGAAGAGGCGAAGGTGGAAGCAGCGCGTAAAGCGGAGGAGGAACGGAAGGCAGAGGAAGAGCGAGAGCGCGAGAAGCGGATCGAGGCGCTGCAAGAGGCACACATAGAGCGACAAAGGCGGGAATTCGAGACGCGGAAGGCGCTGGAGCAGCAGCGGCAGTTACAGGCGCGAGCGGAGTCTATCGCGGCTACACAAGGTAGCGGAGAGGGGACGATGGCGGCGCCAACAGTGACGACAGCGGTGAGGCGTTCTGCCTGCGTGAGGTGCCGGGAACACCTCAACAACCCGATTGGGTGTGTGGCTCAGGCGAGCTCGAAGGCGACGGCCTGTGCACGCTGCCAGGCTGCACGCAAATTGTGCTCGTGGAGCACGGCAGGGAAGGCTGCGGAGGCGTCGACACCAGCGGGGAGCGCGACGGAGGGAAGTGGGAAGCCGGTGGAGAAGTGCGCGACGAAGAGGAGGTCGAGGACCGCGACGAACACGTCGCCAAGGGGCGGAGAGAAGCGCAAGAAGACCCGTACGACGACGGAGGAGGGGGAAGACGAAGAGGAGATGTTTGGGGTCCCGAAGGCGATGGCGGAGGAGCAGCGCGACGCGCTGGGTATGCTTACCCAGTCGCTAGCGCAGCTGTCAGAGCGCTTGGCAGCCTCCGAGGCGCGGGAGATCGAGAGGCTCGAGATCAAGCGAGAGCGCTTGGCGCTCGAAAGGAGGCGGTCGGCAAGGGAGGATGAGAGGGTGGAGATGGAGAGGGCTCGATTGGAGATCGAGCAACAGCGGGTGGAGGACATGTGGCGCCTTGGCACGTTGGTGCGGGCACCCTTTGTCCAAGGGTCGTCGACAGGGTCGACGCGGAGGGAGTTGGAGGCGGCGAAGGCGACCGAGGTCGAGAAGGGAGCGGAGGTGGACGATGAAGATGGTATGGCTGACGTGGAGGGAGAGGATGACTGACGGACTAACTGCATATATATATTTTTTTTTGCTTTTGTACTACCGTTTTTGTTATTTGAATGGAGTATTTTTGCGGATTTGTAAGATATCGGAGTGAGTTCGGAGGTGGCAGGATGATTTAGGCGGACTTGTGCGGACCAGGTTTGCCTGGGTACTTGTGATGGAAATCTTCGATGAGCTCCGACGCATGGTTGAGCTCAGTGGCAAGGAGCCACGATGTTTCTTCATCTGTACCGGCGTAGCCAGCCCAGCGGACTAAGTAGAGGAGTTGGCAGTGGCGTCTTCTGCGGTCGATCTTGGAGTCTAGGATTTCTTCAACTTCGTATTCGACTTCTCCGTCAACTTCAATCGGAGGTGGCGGAGATTGGACGCGATTGGGAATACTGCTTTGGTGGGAGGTCTCGAGTTGAGACACGTGGAATACTGGGTGCACGGACTTCATGGTGTTGGGGAGTCGGAGCATGAAGGAGAGCGATCCAGGTTTGGCTATTATTTCGAAGGGTCCGAAATTCTTGTCGGAGAGCTTCTTGGATGGGCGTGTAGACCTGAAATACTTTGCTTTCACATAGACTTGATCACCTATCTTGAAATCCGGTGGAGTTGATCTTTTCGCATCTGCGGGGCCTTGGTAGCACTGTTGCGCAAGGGCCATCTCAGAGCGGAGGAACTCATGGAGTTCTTTGAGGTCGGAGGTATATTCTTGAGCGCGGGAAGAACTGAGGCCCAAGTCGGAGTTGACTGCGATGTCGGGGTGGTAGCCTTTATTAGCGAAGAAGGGCAAGACACCAGTGGTTGCGCTAGGGGAGTTATTAAACGCGAACTCCACAAGTGGGAGGAGTTCGGCCCAGTTGTCTTGTTGATAATTGCAGTAGATTCGGAGGTACTGCTCGAGTGTTTGGTTCGTCCGCTCGGTTTGACCATCTCCTTCTGGGTGATAGCCAGAGGTGAAATGTAAGGTCATTCCGAGTGCTTTTCCGAGTGATCGGAAGAAGTGAGAGACGAACTCCGAACCTCTGTCGGAGGTGACATGGGTGGGTACTCCGTGTTTGGAAGACACATGCGCGACGAAAAGCTTGGCAAGCTCAGGGGAAGTGATGGTGTCGTAGGTCGGAATGAATATTCCTTGCTTCGAGAGGCGATCCACGACGACTAGGATGGAGGTGAATCCATCGGAAGAAGGTAGTTGCTCGATGAAGTCCATGGATATGGAATGCCATGGGCGAGCGGGGATCGGGAGTTGTTTTAGTAGGCCGTAGGGTCTGTGCCTAGGGACCTTAGCACGTCCGCAGGATGTGCAGGAACTTACGTAGTCTTTTACGAAGGTGCGGACACCTGGCCAGGTATATTCCCGGCGGACTAGTTCCAAAGTGCGGTTCTGGCCGAAGTGGCCAGAGAGCGGATGGTCGTGCTTGTAGCGGAGGACTCTGAGGCGGAGGTCGTTGGTGTCCGGCACATAGATCCTATCATCAAGGCGGAGCAAGCCAGCGGAGTCCGTTGACCACCGAGAATCGGATGAGTCGGACTTGTGACTGAGCGCGACGGGATCAGAGGGGAGAGCTGCGAGGATGTCTTTGTGGAGTTGTTCCACGTCGACAAGGATGGCAGCGCGGATTGCCGGAGTGAGGAGAATGGTTGCCCTAAGGGAGGACGCGAGTTGTTCTTGGGTGAACATGGGTCGGAGGTTGTGTGGGTTGACCCGAGCGTAGTCCCTATCCCCCTCTTTTGGGTAGACGTCCCAGCATCGAGTGAGGGCATCGGGTTTAGCTCCGAGGCGTCCAGGGCGGAAGCGGATGGCGAGGTTGAACTGCGAGAGATACTCCGACCAGTGGGCTTGACGCCGAGTCAAGACCTTGGAGCTGGAGAAATACTCCAAATTCTTGTGGTCAGTGACCACGTCGACCGGAGTGGCGGAGCCCTCAAGGTAGTGTCGCCAGTGCTTGAAGGCCTCGAAGATGGCCAAAAGGTCCTTGTCATGGGTGTCGTAGTTGAGCTCAGGGACGGACAGAGTCCACGAATAGTATGCGACAGGATGGAGGACCTCGTCGGAGCCAGTGATGGAAAGGATTCCAGCAATGGCGTAGTCCAAAGCATCGGTCTCCACAGTCAGCGGAGCGTCAGGGACCCAGTGGGTAAGGATAGGAGCGGAGGTGAAGGCCTTCTTCAGGAGGTTAAAGGCGGAGCGACAGTCCTCACCAAAATTCCAAGGAATGTTTTTGCGGGTAAGCCGTGTGAGAGGCACGACAATGTCGGAGTAGTTGAAGATGAAACGATGGTAGAAGTTCGCAAAACTGAGGAAGGACTGGATGTCCTTCACCTTGCGGGGTTCTGGCCAGTCGGAGATGGCTTTGACTTTGTCGGCGGACATGGAAAGGCCATCGGGGGAGAGGCAGAAGCCCAGGTATTTGGTGGAGGTGGTATGGAATTCGCACTTCTCTGGCTTAGCAAAGAGATTATGCTTGCAGAGGCGTTGGAGGACTTCGCGGACATGCTGTTGATGCGATTCGATGTCTTCGGAGTAGATAAGGATGTCGTCTAGGTAGACGACAACACAGACATCAAGCATGTCGGAGAGAATGCTGTTAACAAATCGCTGGAAAGCTGCGGGAGCATTGGTCAAGCCGAAAGGCATGACATTCCACTCGAAGGAACCATACCGCGTGCGAAACGCGGTCTTCCATTCATCCCCTTCAGCGATGCGGACCAAGTGATACGCGTGGCGGAGATCGATCTTTGAGTAGATCTTTGCCTTGCTGGGGGAATCGAGGAGGTCGGAGATGAGAGGGAGTGGGTAGCGGTCTTTCTTTGATATTTTGTTCAGTCCTCTGTAGTCGACGCAGAGGCGGAGTGATCCATCCTTTTTGCGTACGAACAGGACAGGAGCTCCATGAGCGGAGGTCAACTGTCGAATGAAGCCGTAGGAGAGGTGCTCGTCGATGAATGTGCGGAGCGCCCCTAATTCAGTCTGTGAAAGGGAGTACACAGTGCCCAGTGGAGGACTAGCGCCTTCCTCCAAATCGATTCGGAGATCATACTCGCGATGCGGAGCGAGCGTGGTAGCTTTTGCCTTGCTGAAGACGTCAGCGAAGTCATGGTAGACTTCTGGCACAGCGGAGAGATTGGGAGAATCGACAGGAGTGGCAGCGGAGGCTGAGCGGAGCTTCGCTTCTTCTGGGCGGATGTACAGCGTGAAGTTGGTAGATCCTGTGAGTTTGCAAGCGCGCGCGAATGCAGCAGCGCCTATCAGCGAAACGTAGGGGGCGGTCAACTGAGGCGAGTCGGAGTCAGAGGGCGGAGATGAGTCCTCAGGTGGCAGAGCCGTGGAGGCAGTCGCAGAGGCGGACTCGACAGAAGGAGGTACCGGGGATGTGGGCATTCGCAGTGTGCCTTTACGGAATTCGATGTGGCCCAAGACCCAGTCAATCAACGGATTGTAGTGGGTGAGCCAGCTGTGTCCGAGGACCAGCACGCAGGAGGAATCCAGCAGAGTTACGTAGAAAGTTTCGGAGTTGACTTCGCCTGTGGAGAACTGAATGTCGAGTTTCATGGCTTTGGTAATGAAGGTGCTTGTAGAACCGTCTAGGAGGCGGAGTTCAAGCGGAGTGATTGCGTAGGTTTCAAGAGAGTGTTTATTAACAAATTTGCTATCTATGAAACAGTGGCTAGAGCCAGAGTCAACGAGAGCGGAAACAGGAGGAATAACGATAGTGGACGTAATCGTGACGGAGGGCATAAGGGAGTTGGGATCGGAGAGAGCGGACGCGTTGAGGCGTAACTCCGTAGGTGCACAGTCGGAGTCAACGCAACCCCCAGCTTGTGCGGAGTTCTGGGAGCTGCTGTCTAATTTTTTGACTCTGCAGCAGCGGGAGTCACGGCCTTGGCAGCGCGGGCCTTGGCCTTAGAGCTCTTGGAGGTGGACTTTGGACAGTCCCTGGCCATGTGGCCTGGCTGTCCGCAGAACATGCAGAGCTTGTCCTTGATGCGCCGCTGGCGCTCTTCCTCGGTCAACTTGCCATCCTTTCCAAGATGGGCAGGGGTTTCGGAGGAGGCGGGTTTGGCGCTGGAGGAGCTCTTCGACTTGTCGGAGCTCTTGTTCTTGTTGTCCTTCTCCTTGGTTTTACCCTTGGAGTCGGACGAGGCGGAGGAGGTGCCTTTGGAGGCGCAGTTGGACGACGAGGAGGTGGAGGTCTTGCTTTGGCGCGCAACTTCAGATTTGCGCTCCCAGTACCTGGCGTCGATGGTCTGCGCAAGAGTGCGATAACCATCAAGGGTGCGGGGCTTGCCAACGCGAGAGATTTCGTCCTTGATGCGGTCAGGGAGACCGCTGTAGAAAATGTGGCGGAGGGCGCCATCACCGTAGCTGTGGACTTGGCCAGCGAGGCGGTTGAACTCAACCACGTACTTGTTGATCTTTTGTCCTTCTTTCATGGACAGGTTGTCCAACTGATGTTCGGCGTCTCCGACAGGATCGTGCGGGCCGAAGTTGGACTTCAGTTCGGAGACGAACTGGGCGTAGTTGTCCATCCATAGTGGACGGGCGCGTGGGTTGGCGGAGTTGAGTAGGTCCAGTTCGAACCACTCAAGGGCCATGCCCTTTAGGTAAGACTGTGCAAAGGTGACCCTTGCGCGGTCGGAGGTGAAAGCCTTGGGGCGATCCTGAAAGTTCAGTTTGCACTGAACAAGGAAAGCGCGGAGTTTGCGCGGATCGGTTCCGTCGAACGTGTCAGGTTTGCGGACTTTGGTGCGACCGGAAGAGGAGTCGCGGTCGGCAGATGCCGTAGCGACCTTGGTCAGTGCTTGGACCGCTTGTGCAAACAGCAGCAATGGGTCCGGGGTCGGAGTTGAAGCGGAAGGGGTAGGGGAGTCTGGTAGCGGGATGTCTGGCGGGTTGGGGGACAGCGGGTTACTACCTCCGCCATCACCGCCATCATTACCAGGGTAGCCGTTGCCGTAGATGTCCAAGACGTTGTCGAAACGACGTGTGGAGTAAACTCCAGAGTCGTTGGGGCGGTGGGCAGCAGGGGTCGGAGTAGTTGGGTCGGGGGCGGGGCCCCCAGGTGGAGTATTGCGATTGGAGAAGGAGAGGAACTCTCCTTCTTCGACCAAATCGTTGCGGGAAGTAGGGGGCGCATTGAGCGCCTCTTGGCGCTCTTCGAGCACACGAGACTGAGCACGGGTAGTGATTATTGATCGACTAGTCATGGTTGAGAAGTAATTAGCAGGTGTGCAAGAGTGAGTTCGAATATACTGTTAGAACCGTTTCCTCCGACGAACTCCGACGCAAGCAGAGTTAAGTACGAAGGGTTGTTGACGACAGGCGGAGGAGATGCGGAAGGGTTTGAGGACTTGGCTTCAGCGTATGTGCTGCGCCCTTGCGATACCTGCGTCCTTGTATTTCGGAGGACTAAGGGACAGAGAGACGGAGGTCCGACGAAGGTCGGAGTTGCCAGAAGGCAGAGGAGAACAGAGGAGAGTTCGCAGGAGGTATTCAAGCTGATATTCGAACTGAGGGACAATCCCCTCAGCGTGCAGAGTACTTATACTTTACATTGGGAATGTACAGTAACCGAGAAGCAGAGGGAAACATAGCGGAGACGTAGGTAAGAGTCTGTGGATGACAAACGGATGAGTAACATACACGGAACGGAGATCAGTGATAAGCGCAACGGATCAAAAGGTTAACGGATCACAGCTATGAGTAATCATATCTTAATCTAAAACGGGAACAAAGGAAACAGGAACAGAGACGGAACGGAAGCATACGATAACCGGAGGCATAGGCGCGGAACTATATACCAAAAGGAGACGGAGCGTCAATAGTCGGAGCGGAGATGGATACATAGCGTCGGAGGTGTGCGATTATGATCGGACTTGAGTTTACAACAGACTAGAGGCCTTGCGGAGTCACGAGGCGTCACGCGGTCGTGACACATCATCATCAATGCTAGTCATTTTGGTTGTTTCCATTGTTAGTGATTGTCTGTTGATGATGTCCTGGGCATTGGGTACGCTGGTGATGGTGGTGGCAGTCACCATCACATCATTGACAATGGTGGTCATTGGACTTGTGATGGTCATTGTCATTGTCATCAACGCTGGTAGGGTTGTTTGTTGGTAATGGCCTGAGCATTGAACATGCTGGTCATCAGATTAGTGGTGGTGGTGGTGGCGGTCGTTGTCATTGTCAGTGGTTGTCTGTTGGTGGCAGCCTGTGTATTAAAGGTGGTGCCAGGTGTTGATGTCAACGGTTGATAGTAGGGGCAGTGGTTCAGACTTGGTTTAGGGTGAGGTAGTGGCTGTTGACGATTGATGATGATTGTGGTTGTCATCATTGTCCTGGTGGTGGTGGTGGTGGTCGAGTTCAATGTGTCGACATGTCATCATCATTCATTGATGGTGAAGATGGCACGAGCACTCGACTCAACCTGAGTCAAAGGGATGCAGCTCTCTGAAGAGAATTAACAGTGGAAATTAAGATACAGGGACTTATGTGTCATCTGGGACATCCACACATCCTGCAAAGCATCTCTACAGAATTGTGTGTCAATGGTGATGCAGACACCTCAGGCACTACTTTTCGGTAGCAATAGAGGTCTAGTAGATAGGGTTTTTTTACCGTAAAGAAGTGGTCTCAGAGACCAACCATCCGCCCCGGCAACTCCTGAATTGTTTGTAATACATTCCCACCCCTGCCTGTTATCTCCATGCACCCTCCACAGCCCCTTCCAGCCATCCATTGACAGTGCACTTGCCCTCTTGAAACCCTCCAGCTGCCATCTCTCTCCTCTTCAGAGCGTTCCCGATGCTGTTTGGCATCTCCTGTTTGGTTGATGGTCACCACCGTGGAAACCATTGATTACCTATGGTGTGCTTACCTTCCCTCAATTTTCCATGACCCCCAAGCCAAGTTCTGGTATGCGGGCAGCCCTCCCTAGCACAACAAAGGGATTGGGCTACCATTTTGCTTCTCCTTGAAAAAAAAGAACCTGCAGAAGACTCAAACCTTTGTTTCTTTTCCAGGTCAAGCCCACAAGTGCCAGCGCCTCCTTGACCGCCTTGACGATCTCTTTAATCACAAGACAACATGTGAATCCCCTGAATGTGAAGTGAGTCTAGATGCTCCTCCCAAGAGCTTCACTCTGGAAACGGAAACAATTGGGAATATGGATGTGGAAGAGACCAACAACAAAGAACGCACTGAGCACCCTCCTCCTCTGCAATGGCTCACCTTGACCACCTTTTTAGCAGCTGAAAGTTGCTCATCCCAACCATAGTTCGTCCTCACTTAGAATACCTTAGTGAGACACTTGGAAAGCTGCTTACTGGGCATGCTTCCTCACTTTCCACCTGCTTGCAAGATTGTGACAAATGGTCCACCAAAATCACTTGTCTATATTTTGATTGTAAGTTCCTACTATTCCCTGTGAATGCTGGCACGGTACTAAATATTCTTTAGCATTTTCGTCTGTCACAGTTTGGCACTGCCAGTGTGTCACGCTTCCCCAGCTACTCGTTTGCAATGGCTTGTTCCCCACTGCTCCATTCCAACCTCACATGGTGGTATCCATCGAACTGCTGGCCTTCTACCGTGCGCTTTTTGAGCGCTCATGTGATGCAGTCAATTCTCTGGCTTCCGCTGTAGAGACACCCGGGTCTCTAGGCGCACAGCTCCCTAGCTGTCACACCCTAAGCCCTGCGAGAGACCCACCTAGACGCGCCCCCGCAGTAAGGCACACCCCCTGATCGCATCACATCCGACCCACATACTAGCCTGTCCGCTCGCATCTGTTCGATCGCATCACACCCGACTCACTCGCTCGCTCGCGCGAGTGCATCCGTGGCTGCTGCGCGCACGATCACTCGCACGAGTGTAGTCGCGACTCATCTTGCATCGCACTCGATCACGTCGCGTCCAACCCGCTCACGTTCTCTGCATCACACCCGACTCACTCGCTCGCTCGCGTGAGTGCATCCATGGCTGCTGCGCGCCCAATCACTCACACGGGTGTAGTCGTGACTCGTCTCGCATCACACTTGATCACGTCACGTCCAACCCGCTCGCGTTCTCTCTTGTGCGAGTGTATCCGCGGCTGCTGTGCGCCTGATCACTCGCACGGGTGTAGCCACGACTCGACTCACAGACCACCCGATCACATCCCGTCCAACCCGCTCACATTCTCTCTCGTGCGAGTGTATCCGCGGCTGCTGTGCGCCCAATCGTTCGCACGGGTGTAGCCATGACTCGACTCACAGACCACCCGATTGCATCCCGTCCGACCCGCATGCTCGCCCATCCACTTGCATCTGTTCGATCGCGTCACACCCGACTTGCTCGCTCGTGCGAGTGCATCCGTGGCTGCTGTGTGCCCGATCACTCGCACGGGTGAAATCGCGACTCAATGCACAGACCACCCGAACGCTTGCCCAAGCTCAAGTAGGACCCGACTCGACCACCCTCGCTCACTCGCACGCAAACGCAACCACCCGCTGTAGGAGGTTAGTTCCGGAAGGGTGCAAAACAGGTCCGCCCAAGGGAACTGGGTCTGGCTCAAACTGGTAGAGTCGGAAAAGCGAAGGAAGGTGCACAGAGCACTCGGACTAGCAAGGAGTGGGGTGTGACGAGCAGCGCAGTGGAAAAGAGAGTGGACGAGAGAGCGCGAGGTGTGCTCTGGTCAAAAGCCTAGAGAGTTCCCTAGAGAGCGGAGGAGAGACGTATGCGAAAGTGAGGGACACACGGCGAAAGACGAAACGATACGACGAAACGAGCGAATACGATAAAATGCGACGATGAGACCTTGAACAAACTGAAACCTCACGTAGAAGCTGGGGCTCTTACTCTGCTATGAGGGGGAGAAAAAAGAGTGTTGTGTTCTTCCAGGGTAAGGTATATGTGGCCCTAGGACCAATGTACGGAACATAAGGGTCAGGAAACACTGTAGCACTCCAAGTGTGTCTAAGCGGTAACTCTAGTCTAAATAAGGGAAATGGTGCACACTCTGGCACTATCTGACATAACGAAAAGGGTCCACAACCGAGTAACAGGCACCCGAGCATCAACAGATGACATAAAGAAGTGGGAAACTCTAACAAGGGAGATGGGCGCGAAGACGTACCCATGACGCGAAGTGTACAAAAGAGGGAGGACCGGAACAGCTTAACAGGGTCGCGGGTGGTTGCGTTTGCATGTGAGTGAGCGAGGGTGGTCGAGTCGGGTCCTACTTGAGCTTGGGCGAGCGTTCAGGTGGTCTGTGCATTGAGTCGCGATTTCACCCGTGCGAGTGATCGGGTGCACAGCAGCCACGGATGCACTCGCACGAGCGAGCAAGTCGGGTGTGACGCGATCGAACAGATGCGAGTGGACGGGCGAGCATGTGGGTCGGACGGGATGCGATCGGGTGGTCTGCGAGTCAAGTCGTGGCTACACCCGTGCGAGCGATTGGGCGCACAGCAGCCGCGGATACACTCGCACGAGAGAGAATGCGAGCGGGTTGGACGTGACGTGATCGAGTGCGATGCGAGACGAGTCGCGACTACACCCGTGCGAGTGATCGGGCACGCAGCAGCCACGGATGCACTTGCGCGAGCAAGCAAGCGAGTCAGGTGTGATGCGATCGAACAGATGTGAGTGGGCGGGCGAGCATGCGGGTCGGACGGGATGCGATCGGGTGATCTGCGAGTCAAGTTGTGGCTACACCCGTGCGAGCGATCAGGCGCACAACAGGCGCAGATTGTGCGGGAATAGAAGGTCTGGCAGATGCAGAGGGTTGTTTAGACATTTCTTTTTACTCGATATGTTCTTGTGTTCTTGTCTGTGCTTCAGTACGAAGCAGGGCTCATAACCTGATAAAAGGGCTAGGTGCACAGCAAAGCTAGACAGAACAAATAATCTCAGTTTCGTGTTGGACGAAGACTATGTAGCTAACCTAGACAGAACAAATAATCTAAATGAATCAATACTATGGTCATAGGTAGCTGGGGTCCCTCATATCGTTCGCTGAGCTTTGTCCAGGCTTCAGCAGATGTTGACGTGTACAAGACGCCACTAAGAGGTTCATCCTTCAAGGTAAGGATGATCTGTGCTCGTGCTTCCTTGTCTTTTGTTAACCATTCTGTGGACTCATCAGGGTGAGTGCTCGGGTCCGGTTTGGCTTCGCTCCCATTAACTATCCCCCAGAGACCACGAATGTCGCTTGGACAGCCTCTCGAAGACTCACTTATTGCCGTAGCAATGATTCTGTCCCTACCAGCGTCCTACTCTACTCTCTCCACCATTCTCATGTCCTCGGGCGACAAGTTAACTGTCGAATCCGTGATTGCACAAGTCCTCATTGAGGAAAAGGCTCGAAAAGGACCTAGCCAAACGGCACTTGCAGCAAAGACGACCCAACCTAAAGGGAAGTCAAAGACGAGGGATGGAAAGAAGAAAAAGCAGAAGAAATGTGCTTACGCACCGTGTAAAAAGAGTGGTCACACGGAGGATGAATGTTGGAAGAAAAAGGCTGACGAAGCAGCCAAGGGCACGGAGAGCGGTAATAAAGAAAAGCCTAAGGAGAAGGAAAGAACCGAGTTAGCGGCGCGGTTCACACAGGTCAACTCAAATGACTCACCTCTCCAACTCTTCGTTGCAAAGAGATCGAAGGCATCCCTTAGTACCCACGAATGGATTATCGACTCAGGTGCATCAGCACACATGAGCTGCCATCGAAACTGGTTCAAAACGTACCATCCACTCTCGCCTCCACGACGTGTTGTCATTGGCAATGGCAACAGCATCTTTGCAATAGGAATAGGCCGCATTGGGCTTGACCTCGATGTGGGCAATGGCCAAACGAGATACACAGTCCTAACAGATGTATATCACGTCCCTGAGCTCGACGGCAACCTGATGTCCGTCTCATATCTCGCTAGCAGGAACCTTCACATTCTTTTTGGCCATGACTCTTGCACCATCCTTGCTGACGACGAGACAGTTGCAATTGGACACAAGTGGGATTCACTGTACATCCTCGCAGCCACCTTGACCCTCAATGACCAAACAGCATATATCGTACATGGCCCTTTGCCATTCCTCAATCCATCCATCCCACTCGCAGCTCTGGGAACACGGACAACTTCATCCTGCGCCAGCCTTGAGACTTGGCACCACCGCCTCGCACATATTAATATTGATTCCATCCTGAGACTGGATAGGAAGGAAATGGTCAGCGGGATGACAATAACTGGTGAGAGAACTCACGACGGCGACCTCTGCAAACCCTGCCTCAAGGGGAAGCAGCATCGCAACCCCATCCCAGACAAGTCGAACATCGAAAGCCCTCGGGTCCTCTACAGGACCTACTCGGACGTTTGCGGCCCCATGGAAACGACGGCACGCACTGGTCACCGCTACTTTGTCACCTATATCGATGCCCATTCTCATCACCTCATAGTCAAACTCATTAAAACAAAAGATGAAGTGTTCAAACTTACGAAGGAATACTTTGAACGGGCTGAGGCTGAGACAGGCGAGCGCGCGAATTACCTTCGCAGCGATGGAGGTGGCGAGTACAGCTCATATGCATTCCAAGACTACCTAAAGTCGAAGGGGATCCACCACGAACTGACGAACGCCTATACTCCACAGGAGAATGGCATTGCAGAGTGGATGAACCGTACGTTGATTGAATCAGCGCATGCGATGCTAAGTGATGCGGGCTTACCTAACTCGTACTGGGGGGATGCAATCCTCTACGCAGCACATATCTTGAATTGCGTCCCAACTCGTGCACTTGCAGGCAACATAACGCCACACGAAGCGTATACTGGCAATAAACCATCAGTCGGACACCTTCGCGTCTTTGGCTGTAAAGCGCATGTGCACGTACCCGTCGAGAAACGCCGTAAACTCGATGCTAAGTCGCTCGAGTGTGCCTTCCTAGGCTTCGCCGAAAATCGCAAGGCATATGTCTGCGTGCACCGCCCAAACGGCCAAATTTTTGAGTCCAGGGATGTGGTGTTCGATGAAGGCGACCCAGATGGCCCTAGCTGTGTCAGGATCGATGAAAGTGACCTAAATGTCGACGAAATGGATGGGTCAAGCGATCAGAACACATCCGAAAGCGTTGAAACGACTGGGGACTTACCTGAGACAGAGGAGGAGGCCCCTGAGGCGAACGGAACTGCGGATGGCTTTCCCAGCGCATCCACAGTGCAAGGGCAGTCGGCGGATGGTGTCAGCGTTGTGCATGACCCATCCGATCGGTCAAAATCGTCCGCGCCGCGCGTTGAAGCCGAATCGAGCTGTTTCGACGGAAATCGTCGAAGTCCTGCAACAAATGTTAACGATCGGATCGAGAGACGCTTACCTGCTCCAATCCGACGCCCCAGCTTGCCAAGAGGACCTCCAACGCCCTATCCGCATCCGATCCCAGCACCAGAGGTGCGCAGGTCATCTCGACTGCGCAAGACGCCCACCAGGGACGACGATTCGCGTTTCTTCATCTCCAGCTATGGAAAGGCGCCCACAAATGCAAGGGATCAGCCTGATGGGAAGGTCAATGACGACTTACCTGCGTTGCTTGAGGATAACGATGAAGAGGATGGAGAGAGTGGAGAGGTGGAGTGTGAGAACGCATCCACACAAGACCAAACTGCCTACCGCGCGACTACAGCCGCAAGCGACGATGAGCCTACTACTTACTACGAAGCAATTAAACGTCCGGACGCAGACCTTTGGCTCACCGCTATGCTTGAAGAACTGAAAGTCTTCGAGAAGATCGGCCTGTACGAGGAAGTCGACTGCCCCCCTGATCGCAAGATTGTCGATTCAAAATGGGTATTTAAGGTCAAGCGTGGCCCTAATGGCGAGATAGACAAGTATAAGGCCCGTCTCGTCGCCAAGGGGTTCACGCAGGTCCAAGGCATCGACTACACCGACACGTTTGCACCTGTCACCAAGTTCTCGTCCATCCGCATGCTCCTCGCGTTAGCAGCGCATTACGACCTAGAGATACACCAAATGGATGTGAAATCTGCATTCCTAAATGGTGAACTAGAGGAAGAGATTTACCTCCGTCCTCCCCCTGGTTTCCGCGACAAGCCAGGCAAGGTCTGGCATCTCTGGCGTGCACTTTATGGGCTTAAGCAGGCTTCGAAGGCCTGGTACGACACGCTACGAAAAGTATTCGAGTCACTCGGATTCATGCATCTTCTATAAGGACGAGGATGGAATGCAAATCATTGTTGCTGTCTATGTGGATGATAAGGTCGCGACCCGCTCAGCCCTGTCAAGTGTGTCCGTAGCAGCAGTATGTTGGTCGCTAGCTGGAATGCAAGTATCGACCTGCGTTGTGACTCACACACCACCTGATCGCATCAAATCCAACCCGCTCAACCGCTCGAGCAACTGCGCATCTCCTCTCACACCTGTCTAAGTGGACCTGTGGCTGCTGTGCGCCCGACCACTCACGGGTGCAGTCGCGACTCGACTCACTCACCACCCGATCACATCGGATCCAACCTGCTCACCCACTCAAATGGCAGCACATCTCCTCTCGCACCCATGGAAGTGGACCTGTGGCTGCTGTGCGCCCAACCACTCACACGGGCATAGTCACAACTTGACTCGCTCACCACCTGATCGCATCAGATCCGACCCACTCACCTGCTCGAACAACTGCGTGTCTCCTCTCACACCCATGTAAGTGGACCTGTGGCTGCTGTGTGCCCAACCACTCGCACGGGCATAGTCGTGACTCGACTTGCTCACCACCCGATTGCATTGAATCCGACCCACTCACCCGCTTGAACGACTGCATGTCTCCTCTCGCACCCGTGTGGGTGGACCTGTGGCTGCTGTGCGCCCGACCACTCGCATGGGCATAGTTGTGACTTGACTTGCTCACCACCCGATTGCATTGAATCTGACCTGCTCACCTGCTCAAATGGCAGCACATCTCCTCTCACACCCGCATAAGTGGACCCATGGCTGCTGTGCGCCCGACCACTCACATGGGCGCAGTTGCAACTTGACCTGTGCACCACCCGGCCATGTCTCACCCGGCTCGGCCTCTCACGTCTCACAGCAAGCCTATCCATGAGCACACATGTTGTGGGTACATACTGTCACCCGCCCCTCCTTGTTTGAGGCTCCCGCTTCTCTTATGACATTCCCTTGGCACTCAGATGCCTGTCACATATGTGTGGACCCTTTCCTTTACGTTTGTAGTGCCAAAGAGCACACCGCTTTCCCTTATTAGGCTAGTACCGTCGCTTAGGCATGCTTCAAGCGCTTTAGTGTTTTTCTGACCCTTTGTTTTGTACATGGGGCCACTGCCCACTTATACCATTCCCAAGAACAGAATAGAACAGTCTTTTTCCCCCCAAAGGATTGAGCCTCTGCATCTAAGTGAGATTTTCTCTGTGACTTGTGCCCAGCCGTCATGTTCTGTTGTCTCTGTTCTCTTTCCTTTGATCCTTCCTGCTTCCTCTGAGTCTCTTCTCTCGCCCAGAGTGTTACTACTCTTCAGAAACATCCCCAGTCTTTACCCCAAGCACGTTCGTCGCACTCTTTCATCACTGCACCTTTGCTTTCTCTACACTCTTCACTCAACCAAGTGCTCCAGGCACTCTATACCTTACCTTGACCTCTTAGTTTAGGCCAGACCAGGTTCCCTCAGGCAGACCCTATTCGTGCCCTTAAGAAACCTTACCCCTACAGCATGACTTGGCTCATTGCGACCTCCATTTGCGACCGCTTCTGGTTGAGGTGACAACCAACAACCATTCATTGAGGGACTCGACAAACATCGCAGCACAGTGGAACAAACTCATTCTCAAACCCCTTTCCCAATTGAAGGGTTCCCTGACTGGAAATGTAGTGGTGGTCATTGACACTTTGGATGAGAGTGGTGTGGAGCACACAAGGACGACTGTACTTGAGGTCCTTGCTACATATGGTGCAGAACTTCCAACAAACATCCGGATTCTCCTGACTTCTCGGCCACTTGTGGACATTGGGGAGGCATTAAACTCTGGTCGACATATCTATGCCAGGTCACTCAATGCCATTGATATGGAGTTGACCATACACGACATTCATCTCTATGTTTCTACCTGTCTGAAGAGTCTCTGTGACACATTCACTGACAAAGATTTCCAACAGCTCACTGCGAAATCTGGTGGGGTATTTGAATGGGCACGTCTGGCATGTGACTTCATGTCCCCCCGAATTGAGGTGATCCCAAAGGTCTGTTTCCATCAAATCATGTCTCATGCTTTTGGCGACGGAAGGACTCTTCTTGATGAAATGTATACCACATTTTTGAAGGATCTTTTCCGAGGGTCTGATGACCGCCAGGACTTTTGTTCAGTCATGCAGCAGATCCTGTGGTTGAAGGAGCCACTCCCTATCAGTGCATTGGACTTTATGCATGAAAGGTTCCCTCAGGAGGATGACCGCTATCCTGTAGGGTTCATCCTCAACTTCATGGCATCACTGCTTGCTGATGCCAATGAGCTATCCACTCCTGTCCACACCCTGCACACTTCATTCTATGATTTTTTGCTCAATAAGGAGTGAAGCAGAGAGTTCTTCATTGAGCAGGGTGACGCACATCGCAATCTTGTTGTTGCCTCACTTGCTGTCATGCAAGCCAGCCTTCATTTCAACATCTGTAAACTCGAAACATCTATATCCAACTCGGAGGTGGAAGACTTGGCAAAAAGGGTTGAAGAAAACACTCCACCACATCTATTGTATTCATGTCAATTCTGGGCAACCCACCTTCAAGATGAAGAATTTGATCCAGACCTGGCACAATTAGTGAGGGGGCTGGTCACTGGAGAGCAGATGTTATTTTGGTTGGAGGCCCTTGGTGTATCAAAGTTGATTAGGGAGGCCTGTGGGGCACTGATTGCTGCTGAGGGATGGTTACAGGTGAGTCTATTCATGTGTAACATGTGATGACATCCCACTAACATTGAATTAGAACTGAAGAATAGGGTATGAAGAACCTTTGATGTTCATCAAGGATGGGATCAAATTTGTTCAGAACTTTGCTGGGATCATTGACAAGAGCACACCTCACCTGTACTTGGCAGCATTGCCATTTTCACCATCAAAGTCAATATTGGCAAGATCTCAGATTGAAATGTTTGCAGGAATTGCACAAGTTGCTGTAGGACAACAGGATGACTGGCCCAGGAATCAACAGATTCTTCAAGGGCACACAGACCAGGTCTGGTCAGTTGCATTCTCACCAGATGGAAGGCACATTGTGTCAGGTTCAGAGGATGAGACAATCCGACTTTGGGATGCACAGACAGGTGGCCAGGTGGGCAACCCCCTCCAAGGGCACACAGACTCAGTCTGGTCAGTTGCATTCTCACCAGATGGAAGGCACATTGTGTCAGGTTCAAGGGATAAGGCAATCCAACTTTGGGATGCACAGACAGGTGGCAATGTGGGAAACACCCTTAAAGAGCAAACCAGAAATTCCCTCTCAAGTACACTCTCACCAATCCACTTCTCATCTTCAGCTGCACATGCACTCCATGATGCTCAGAGTCTTTTCATTAACATGTCCAATGTCAATGTGGACTACTGAGACCTGATTCACCTGTGGAATGATGGCTGGATTGTGGGTCCCAATGGGAAACTGTTGCTGTGGGTGCCTCCATCATACCATAAATTGTTTCATTATACTCCCTGGACACATCTGGTAATCCAAAGAGGTATTCCTGAGCTTGATTTGAGCAAGATGGCTCATGGCCCTGCTTGGCATAGATGTTACATCAGCAAATCTGCAAAATACTATCCGAGCTATTATGGCTTTATTCGTGCCTTTCGGGACATTTAGAACTTAGTGGACTTTTTTTGGCGAGGCAACCAGCACAACGTAACTGTTACAACCATGTCCAACTCCAGGTCTTATCCGGTCACTCCAGTCGCATCGCAGCTCTCTAACCCAACTCTGGTCACTCGTCACTTGCTCTGGTCACAGACGCACAGATAACCTTCCATTAAGTATGACCCTTGGTCTATACCCCATTCACTCTTACTACACTTCACTGTCTGCCCTGCCTTGACGTGAGTTCTCCATGAACTCGATATATCCTATACTTTGTAGTATTTTCACTGGACCTGATTTATTTTACCTGGACCTGACTGTATTTTCACCGGACCTGACCTAGTCCTTACTCCACTTGTCCCTAGGTTTCACTTAGTATAAGTACTCTGTAGATTATCCTGTATTCTCCAGTCTGAAATCATCTAAGTCACTACTCCTGTTCCTCTGTCTGCCTCCATCTCCATCTCCGTCTGACTGGAACCTACGCAAGGGATCAATGCTCGCTGTCCTTGTCGTTGAATCCAAATGGTCGCAACTCCGGCCCAGGCTAACCTCTGCCCAAACCTCTGACCTCCCCTCTCGTCCGCTTTCATCCAGACTTGACCAGATCCCCTACCGGAGTAGACCTGGACTTGACAGTAACTAACGTAACTCGGAGAAAGTAAATTAAGTCCAGCAAGTCATAATAATGTCACGAAAAGTCAAAAAAAATGCAAAGTTGCTGAAATGTCAGAAAAGTACAGATAGACACTACTATTATACAACTTAATCATACATGGTCGAAGTAGCCACCATAGAGGTACATCTAATGCAATAAATTGATTTTTATGCTGCTGTCCCCCAGTTTCCTGCGAAGACAGTTGGAGCTGGGTCTGCAAGCAAAGTAGAAGTGAGTATATGTACAGTATTACCACACTGCCGGGGAGGTGAGTGCCCCGATGATGAAGGTGCCAACATGATCTTGGCCAAAAGGGCTTTGCATGCTTTCAGTCATTGAAGGATACAAATGGTGACCAATGTTAGTGGTGGTATGATGGTGTGGTAGAGGACTTACGTGGTGACGGTGACGAATGTCATCAGTATGGTGGTGGTGGTGGTTGCATCGCACTTCGCTGGCATTGGCCAAGTGATCACCTCATCCTGCCATGCTAGCGAGTTGCACCACCATCTTATTGTCTCCGACTCGTGCGGGTGGCAGGCATGATCCTGGCATGCATTCATGCATTCGTTCATGGTACTGTGTGTTGGGAGGTCTATTGGTATTAGTACTTACAAGATGAAAAATAAATGTACTGTCTCATTGTCATGTCATTCCGGTGTGAGGGTGGTTGCATCTTGCATTCATTCGTTTGGGTGTTTGGTTGGTTGCGGTTGTGCCTATGAGCGTGAGCATGAGTTCCCACGCTGACTTGGCATTGTTGGTGGTGAAGTAGGTGTAAGATGTGCCCTTCATTCCAGTGTGCTGCAATCGGGTAAGTTAGTTGGTCATAGAGAACCAAAAGTAGATGTACCCCTGTGCGACCAATGCGATGAATATAATCCTCACAATTATTTGGGAAGTCGTACTTCTGATACCATGTCATCAGCCCAGTAGTCGAATAGTTGAAGGTGATCACTTACAATAATATAGCCAACATCCTTCACATCTAAGTTGCCAAAAGAATGACCACAAAGTGAATATAGCAGGAAGTGCCAAGTAGAAATTGGCAGGATACATGAAGCAGATAGATAATCAATACACCCCAAACCATTGCCATAGAAGTGCATCTACAGACAGGACAAAGCGCTGAAGTTCCTGTCGGAGTGCCTGCCATGGAGTCCCTGCTGGAGCACTTACAAAAAGAAAACAAGTGTACCTAGACCACGGGATGCAACACCTGTGGCAATCAAATTGGAGAATGACCAGCCTTGAATTCACTTAGTACCCAATCACGTTCGTGCCTAGAGGTCTCTGTCAGAAATACAGATACAAGGACATGGGATCAATGCACTGTTCTTTGTCGCTGTAGATTGCAAGGGTGGGCCATCCATCTTGTCTGAGATATTTCGTGATATCGTTGGCCACCCTTTTTGTGGCTACAAATATCAAAACCTTGGCATTCTCAGAGCTGGTTTGATCAAGATGCTTGATTATGTGATAAAATAGGGCAACTTCACTGTCGAGCCAGAAGAGGATGGCGGAAACTCCGAGAAGGTAAATAGGTGAGTGATGAATTTGGTGCATAGGCACAATATGTGCTTGTGGCC
Organism: Scleroderma bovista; assembly: GCA_037178675.1. Classification (NCBI taxonomy): domain Eukaryota; kingdom Fungi; phylum Basidiomycota; class Agaricomycetes; order Boletales; family Sclerodermataceae; genus Scleroderma; species Scleroderma bovista. The sequence continues at coordinate 48,643 of JAYMGJ010000316.1, forward strand.
ATAGAAGGGGTTAGGTTGCTGTGAAATGGACACTGCCAATTGGGACTTCTGATTAGTACGTTGCAAGTAGGGAAAATAGAAGAGTGCGAGTGCTTACCAGTTGAGGATAAGTTATCTTGGGTGAGAGGTGTTTTGCAGTGCACAGAACTGCTTAGCCCAGTGCTGGCTAGAATGCTCGAACACATGGTCAGCAAATTTATTAACATAGAAGGAATGAAACACAAGAGTACTCTTGGAAGCCAGGATAGAACATTTGACAATGCCAGATGCAGGTGAGGATGCGAATGGCAGAACATATCAATGAGTGATGAATCGATGGGACTTAGCAAAATTTTTGGGAGAGGGTAATTACATCAGCATGTTGAACTCTTCCTCACTCCCCCACCTTCGTTACTAGGTGATCTGGTCACCCACACTGCCAACCTCAACTTTGCTGAAGCAATGAGTGGTACATGGTTTCCACAACATCATAGAACCAATGCTGACACCAACACACATCTCCCACCCTTGGTTGTTTCACTTCAAGTTTTGTTATTTCTCAAGACCTTTGCAAAATACCTCAAACAATGCTGCAACTTGAGTCGTGGTGAGTCCACTGGTCTCTCCAACTTCCACTCCTTCTCTGACTGGTCGCACCTGTATAGTGGGGGCCATTTCTACCTCCGTGTTTCATTGGATCCCCATATTATGGCAGGTGGGCTTGTGTGGGCGCCGTTTCTATCCTGGATGCTGACCGGCCCCCAGGCCAGCTCCTTGGCACCCTCAAGTCAGTGAATTCCCTATGAGGTACTAGAGTTTAACTGATGATGCTCTTGCCCCACAGTCCAAGTGACTTAGGTGTGAAAAGGTGTCCTCTTCTTTCGAGAGTGACCATGGTTCGATTTTTTCAATGCTGTAAGCACATTCAACTGCGAGGGCAAGCTAGGTAGTACACATCCCTCAATTGCTTCCCTCACCATCAACTGGTGCCCTCTAGTGCCACAATTATGCTTGTTGCGGTCTCCTGACAGGTGATACAAAAACCCAACAAAGACGAAGGTAAGCACAAGGTGGCGACGGTGTCAATATTTCGATGATCATGCAATAGCTGACCCCTCGAAGATTTGAAGGTCAGCAGGGTTGTTATCGAAGCTTATGTAGTTGCTGAGGTCATACAGGTGCCTAAATTTGAGTTTATGTCAAATGCCCGGCCAAGCCTGTTTGGATACCCTGCACCTGCGACACAGCCCAAGAAAGAGACTGCTGTGAAGGTGAAAGCAAGAGAAAAGAAGAAAGCTGCTGCTGAACAAGATGTCTGTTCGTGTGAGTAGTCGTCTCGTAACACCTTCCTTTCATACTGTCACTGCTATGTCTACATGTTTAATTGCTTTGGTATTACTCATGCTATAATCAATGACTGGTGCTATTTATTTGTGAGCTATGCAAGCTAATTGTAAGCATAAGTGAAATGGAAAAAAAAGGTCAGATTGTACAATAATGAGAATAAGTCAAAAAGGTCACCCTAGTGGAAAGTCACAAAGGTCCAAATAGTCAGAAAAGTCATCTGGATAGATGAAGGATCTACATAAAAAAGTCCTAACACTATCCAGACTTATTTGACTATCTGCACCTAAAAAAGTCAAAAAAGTCATGGATAGTCATGTGAAGATTTGCTGATGTACACACCTGTTCCTGAGGATAATTAGTTATTTGAGACAGACATTGATTACTTGACCTTCCTATGATACCTGTGGTTTGAGTTTTTACCAGTGTAATGATCTTCCTGCATCTCTTAGTGATACATTGTAGAAATGTGGTGTGCACAGGGAAGCTCTCACCTAATTCAGATTGCATGAAGGTATACAAATGTGTATGGTACTACATAAACTAAGTAATAGGATGGGTGGTCACCATCATCACTTTGTTGGCATCCTCAGACCTTGGCAGTCATTACCATGATCATCGCCGTCATCTGTAAGGGCAGTTATTGTGTTGATGGTTGTTGTCATCATCCGTCGGCAGTAGTTCTTGTCTCAGTAGTGGCATAGGACTTGGGTGTGCTAGTCATTACATTGGTAGTGGCAGTGGCGGTCGTCGTCATCGTCATTGATGCTGGTCATTTTGGTTGTTCCCATTGTTAGTGATTGCCTGTTGATGATGTCCTGGGCATTTGGTACACTGGTGATAGTGGTGGCAGTCATCATCACATCATTGACAGTGGTGGTCATCATTATTGGGTGTGGCGGTCATTGGACTTGTGATGGTCATTGTCGTCGT